>CAJVPP010000471.1:0-31695 GCA_910592005.1 Funneliformis mosseae
AATTTTAAATAAACAAAATTGTTTTTAATAGACAATTTTACTGTTTTTTTTAATAAGTTTTTTAGGGCTATATGGTTTCGTATTTCATGATATAAATAAAAATAAAATAAATAAAAGAGAGCTAATACCCTCAAGAAATTGTCTGTGAAATTTTGTCCTAGGTTATAAAGACCGTTTTTGAGAAATATCGAATTTTCTGGAAAAATTGGTCGCATAACTTAAATTGCGATTTTCTCAAAATCACGTGATAGGCTGAGCCCTCCCTTTTGCTGGGAAGTCCCTATATATAGATCGTTATATCAAATAAATTAAATTTTGACAGCGAATTTTTATAATGAATTGGAGGGTTTGTTATATCAAGTTCTGACTGCACTCTCATTTACTTTTTTTTCATGTAAAAATTCACCTGTAAGAATCTATCCGTGATTTGCATAGTTTGTTAAGCCAAAAGTTTATTCTAAATTTATTTTGAGCCTACTTGCTATTTTTCATATAAAGCTAAAAGATAAATAGATTGTATTTTAGTTTAGATTATCTACTCTCACAATCATTAAATTGATGCAAAGTGATAAAATTCATTGACTTCCCCTGCGTATCTATCAAAAAATACTATAAAATGTAATATATAGCATATAGCTTATAAAACAAGTTTAATTTTTTCTGATCCAAACTCAAATTAAAGGTTGTAAAAATATGTTTTTACTATACAATGTATTAAAAAAAACTGGAATTAAAAAAAACATAATTTGACGTTGAGGATATAAAAATATGTAAAAATTTTTTTATTTGAAAGCTGAAAACTAGCTCTTATTGCTAATATAAATTAATAGGAGATTCGTTCTTCATTATTTTTGATAATAAGCTCACAATGTTATTTCATCAAACCTGCTAAATTTGTTAACATAATTTTTAGAATTGTGTTCTATTTCTTTACCATAAATCTTTCTAATTCATTAAGATTTTTTGGCATTTTACATTCCTCTTAACAATCGCTATAAGTTTTCAATTATATTTAAGTCAGGACTATTTGAGGGCCAGTTCATGACTTCTGAAACATTATTATAGAGAAATTTTTTAGTAAAATAATTTATATATTTCAGATTATTGTCTTGCTGAAGCCTTCAGTTATCACTAAGTATTGCGTTAATTTCTAGAATATGATTTTCAAGGATTTTGATGTAAAATTCTGCATTTATTATTCAGCAGAAGCAAAACAAACTTGTTTTACCTATTACATAAAATCCGTCTCATGCAAAAATTTTTGCTCTGTTTTTTGGCATAGGGCGGATTGGACAAACTTCCTTATGCTAATGCTTCACAGTATTCTAGAAGAGTTAGAAGGTTATTTCATCTAAAAAAGTATTGTATTTTAATCATCATTAATATGCTTCTGTACTTACTAAATACGTTTCTATTTATGGGTATTAGTAAGCATTAGAGTTGCTCTTAAAAGGGATTTTTTATAACCATGTGTGATTAAATACTTTAAAACATTTACATGAGATACTTTAAGACCTATTCAGTTTAATTTTTAGCTAGAGTCCTTGTTGGGATCGACATATCTCTTCAGATACTTTGTCTAAGAAAATTGAAAAATTTGCCAATAATTTTTCTTAAATGTCTACTTCCCTTTTTTTGATTTACCGTATTACTTTTCTTTATTTTTTTAATATTATCATATATAGTGAAAAAAGAAATGTTAGTAATTCTATTAATTTCAGTTTCTTTGCGTATACTATCATTTCACAATTGTAAAATAGTTTGCCATTATCTTTTTTATTTCAAAACTAAACATTTTGTAACACAGTAATTCAGAAAAACAAATAAACAAAGTTCAGATTAAGAGTTAGAATTTATTGTTATGATCATTATATTGATCTTCCATTTTAGGATTTTTAAATCAGATTTAATTTGATCATGTGAGTTTGATTTGAATTATACTTTTAAAATTCCAGTTTTTTTCATAATACACTGTATATATATTCTAATTACAGTATATTATATTTGTTTTAAAGTAAATATACTTATTTATTTAATGTTTTATAGTAGATATGCAGGTATCATTTATAGGTAAATTATTTGTTAATATGATATTTATGAAAGTATGCTAAAAAATGATGTTCAGGTTATAAAAAAGATCAGATGAAAATACTATTCATGTGATATATTCTAACTGATCAAACAATAAATACGCAAAAAACAATTTTGCAATTCATCAAAATCAGAAAATGAAGAGAATAAAATATTTTAAAAATAATTAATAGAATTTAAGAAATTAATCGATGAATTATTTTATTTGTAATGGAATAATATACAAGTTTATATAATAAAAAAAACTTAGTAATAGAACATGTTACAAGTTTCAATTTTGAGATAGAAATTGATTTTATCCACTTTTCAGAAATTCAAAAACTATTGCAAATATTATTATTGAAGCAGTTCAAAATGCAGATGACTATAAATAGAAGTATATAAATCAATTTTTATAATAAGTTTTATAATCAATAAACTAATCATTTAATATTATTAGTTATAATAAGTATTAACAACATAAAAAAACTATTATCAGATTTTGATACAGATGTACTCAGCATTACAAAATTTTAATACTATCTCAAAAAAACCTGATCTTAATAAATAACGTGATACAACTCATAGAGAACTCATTTCACTGCGCCTATCCTGAAAAGTTTTGCTTTAAAAAGAGAATAGACTAATCCTCTGTACATGATAAAGTTTTTATATTTATACTAATGGAATATAATCAATATAAACATATTTTTTTAATTAATTTTCACATCACATAGTTATAAAACTTCGCTTGTATTCATTCTAAAGAATCTGATATATGACTTTTATAATATCTTTATCTGCTAATTAAATGCAGTTACATGTATTATAAAATTATTATAGGATATCAAAACTTTTGAATGCTTGATTAATAAACTTCTTAATCTTTTGTATTTTTTCTGAAATAATAATTTTCAGTTTTTGTTATATCATAACTTAAAGAGAAAGATTCTATTATTGTTTTTACCAATAATGATTAAGAAGCTATTCACTTTATTGGGAAAAAATGAATATGCTTTTCTTATTTTTTAAGTTTTGCTATTTTACATATCTTTTTACATGTTTATTTTACAAAATTTATTTTATCTTTTATTTGTAATGTAAAGTAAAAATAGTAGTTATTAGAAAAAAATAAAATGTCTTCAAGTTTTTTAACATCTTTATACCAGTTACTGTTATGAAGTCAATGCTGAGCTCCTTGCATCTTTAAATACAATTTGAAAATTTTGGAATAAGATATTAAGTTCTAATCTATTCAAGAAAAAAAGATAATACTCAATTATTGGTTCTTTATTAAGAATTACTTTAATTATCTAAATATATCTAATTTGAAATTTGCAATTTTTCTTAAATTCTGATTCTTTCGTATAATTCTTTTATAATTGATCTTATTTTATATTTCTAACTTTAAGTTTATGAATTATAACTTCAATACGCTCAAAAAGGATTAGACATTGTAAATCAGTTTTAAGTTTTACTATATCTGCCTCATTTTTGGTATATTTTTTTATAAACAACTTTAGTAGCTTAGCATTCTTAGTAACAAGCTTAGCAGTCTTAGTCTTAAGCTTGATATACTCAGCTTCAAGCTTGACTTTCTTAACTTTTTTTTGGATTTTAGGTTATATGTTTGATAATAATACTTTTTATATAAGATAGAATTATTTAATATTATATGACAAATATAAAAACTCGCTTTATTAATACATATAATTCAAAACATAACCTGTAATATATATTACTTTTTAATTAATTTTTTGATTCTAGCCCTCTTACTAGTTGGAAAACTATCTATACTAATATGATATTTTAACAATCTAATAATAATGCTTATTACTCTTTTTATATTACTTTAGAATAATTTAAGATTTTCTTAAATAGTAGACTTTGTGAGATTAATTTGATACTCACTTCTATTTGTGAAGTAAATATCATCTAAAGTATATATAATAAAATACCTTTATAATCACAATGCTATAAATGTAATCAAAATAGATATTTTCAAATATTTGATTTATAATTTATTTCTTTTTATTTGTCTTATAAATGCTTTTAAACTATACCAGATTCTAAGAAATAAACTATTATTAATATTTTTAATATGTTAAAAAGCAAAAATATCTAATTTTAATATTATACGATTTTTTCTTAATGATGTAAAAAAATCTTCAAAATTTTTGATTGCATAATTTATTTGATCTGTTATATCTTTGCAATAATATCTTTTGTAAACTATGAATATATTTTAGAAGATGAATTTTCTAGCTATAATGATTAGATGTATGAAGAACTGATAAAATAAATTCATAACATGTTATTTTATTTACATCTGTTATAATTTTTATATTAGATAATTTTAGAATTATATCATTCATATAATAACTAAAAGTCTTATTATTATTATTATTAATTTTCTTAAAGACTTTAAAAAAAATAAGTTATTATTTATAATAAGCCATTTGAAGCAGAGTAAAAAAATAAGAGTCACTCTTCAGAAATAAATTGCTTAATACTTATTATATCTTTCTTATTGATTTATTTTTATATAATATTTCTTTAAGTTATCAAAAATTTTAAATGAGATTTTATAGCTTTTGGTTAAGATTTTTAATAAATTTTATAAGCTTTATTACTAAATCTAATGCAAAATCAATATTATAAAAATTTTCTTTTATTAATTTAAGAAAATTAAACCAGTAATTTTCTCTTTATTAAGAATTTTTATTATTATTAGTCTGAAACAAAGTGAAGGACTATATATGTCTACGCAAAGTGTCCTGATGTCCGCCCACTCAACCTGTAAGTAGATGCTATGTAATTCATTCTTACTATTTTACAACGAATTATGAAATCGATAAAAATAGAAATACGTCATACATGTATTTTATTAAAAAAAAATAATAAACAAATTTTAAACTTTTTGAAAAACAAACAAAAAAATCATATACTTTTAATTTATGCGTTCTTTGGTTATTATATATCAAAAAAAATAAACTTCTCATTATACGGCAAAATATACCGCTAAATCTATCATATTAAATGTGCGAAAAAAAACTCCCTTTTCGTACGATTTGTTTTTTTTTCCTTTGCACTAATGTACTAATCCTGTTCTTGAGGTATTAAAGAAAGTAGGCGCTCTTCTTTGTCTTTTCTTTCTTAAAGTCTTTTACAAGCCTTTATTCGTTGAAGCTTGTCGAAGGTAAACTGCTTAAAGAAAATATCTCTAAGAGAATAGACTCTTGATACCGTGATAAATGAAAGACCCACTGCGAATTCTCAACTCCTGAGATCTATTTTAGTTCTTGCCAAAGTGAGTCCCTGACTCTTATGGACTGTTATTGCTCACGCGAGACATATTAGAATTTGAAGCTAAAAATAAGCCGTTCCAGATTTAGATTTCCAGATGCGTTTAATAGGTATGATCAGAACAACGTTGACATCTCCAATTTTTGTGATAGTGGGTCCTTCGTAATGATCGAATTTGATGAAAACTGCTGTAGGAAGTGAAGGTGGTCCCTGTTCCTCAAATAAAATGTCTTGTAAGGTTCCCATTGCATCGTTAACTAAACCGGCTTCAGTTCATAAATTTGCTGTGAGCATTACGCGAGTCCCTTTTGCCAGTAACAGTTGAACTTCAAATCCCTTTGCCACATCAGAGTCAGCTTTTTTTGCCTCACTTTCTCCACTATGTATCACTGTAATCTTTGCTACTGGTCTGTTCAATGAGCTAAGTATCTCTATGTTTACTTTGTCTACATCATCTCACTTTGTAAGAATAAAAATGGAATCTGAAAACTGATCCTGTTCGGTCTTGTCAAGTTTTTCTTCAAATCTTATACTGAGCTTTTTCCAATCATCAAGACTGCATTCACCCTCTCTCATTCTTAGAAGTAAGTCTCTAAAGGTCTGCTGTTCTTCAGAGTCACCTGATTGTCTTTGAATCACATCAAGTTTGTATGCTTTTCTAAATTGTTTGTATGATGCAATGCCATTATTAGAAATAGGATCATACGACATACAGTTAGCATACATTGGAAGGTTGAGCACTGGTGGAAGCTACCCGAAATCACCAAGCATTATCATAGACTGACCTCCAAAAGGTTTATCTTTGCTTTCTGGAAATGCTTGCCTTAACCTCATATCAATTAAACCAATCATTCACCGTCCAACTATGCTTTTTTCGTCAATAATAAGATAAGTTATGTTTTGTAACCTTTCTTGCAGTTGTTTCAGTCGTTTACCATCTAGATCATAATTATTTTTATTCATTATTAGTATGGAAAGCGTCCGCACCATTGATATTGAAGGCTGCGACTCCTGTGGGTGCAATCACAAGTGCTGGATGTTTAGATCCACTACCTACCATTACGCGAAGTCTTGCTCGAATTGCCTTGATGAGGTAAGACTTTCTGTTATCCGTGGTTCCCATTATTATGATTCTTAATGCTTCTATCTGAATACTATTTAGGATTTTGTTATAGTGTGATTCTATGCGCTCAAAAACTTTTTTTTGATTCTCATTTAGTGTCTGAGGATTAACAAAATCGGTATCATCTTCTCTAATATTATTTCTGTCATTACTTGAAGCTTGCTGCACGAAATCGCTAACGCTTGTTATGTCAATATTGAAATAATGTTGTTGAGCGTCATTAATCCAATCGTGATTCCAATCTATATCTCGAGATCCTAGATCGGATGAAGACAATATCCTCAAATTTGGTTCCATCTCAGCAAGTTGCATCCAATCGAACCGAAATTCCTCCTCCTCTTCGTCTTCAATCTCTTCTTGGCTTTCATCATCATTTAATTCGTCTTCTTCATCTTCAGGCTGACCAAGCATGTCAGTTGGATCATTGTTGATCATATCAACATGTTGGCTATAAAGTGTTGACCAAGCGAAATTATCATTTTCGGTCAGTTATTCAAGGCTTCAATGCTTAACGTGAAGAATAACCTTTACTCAGCAGAACTCCTCCTACTAATCACTATTACGAAGAGGTAAATGTCGTAGCCATATACGTACGATGTTTTCTTTCTTGCATATTTTCCATTTTTCACCAACATTTTTATGTGTTAAATATAATTTAAACAATGAAAATTCTTCAAGCTCCTTGGGTCGATTCCAGTATTTGTTGATAGCCGATTTTGCCGTATGACCTGCATTTCAGACATTGGTGAAACCTTCTTCATTATCTCTGCTACCTGTGCCACGAATCCATCTAGCAGCTTCATCCTTAAGATTTAATGAAACGAATGTACGACTTGAATGGTAAAAAGGAATACTATGAAGTAGGTGATAGATTTCTTGAGCTGAGATGTTTCGTTCTGAAATGCTATTGAGAAGAAGTTTTTGGATCGATGCAAGCGAAGCTTCTTCAGGATTGCTGTTGTTAAAGATCTGACTAAATATCTCTGTAAAAGCCATTGACCGAGGTTCTGCCTTGCTGGCATATTTAGAAATATAATATAAGACCGCGTAGATGCTGAGAACTAGCTTTAGGTTGACATTAGCATGCTAACCCTGCAATTAGAGTCAGCTGTGCGGATTAAGAATTGGATCATTTCTTGCTATAATGAGATCGAGCTGCCCATTATTATCGTCGCGTATGAATATACTGTCGCTGTGATCCATAGGATATCCAAATCTGCACTTTTGTTGATGCATTCTTCTGTCGACTCTAAGACAATATGAAGGGCTACAATGTGTGTGTCGCTGTAGTTTATTGATCAGTTCGATATAATCTTGTGAACTGTCATCTATTTCATCACCACGTTTTTGGTATGAGTGTTGTTCTGGTATAGCTGCGTTGATTTCCGGATTGACTGTGGTAACTATTGAATCTATATATCATATTATATTGTCTATTTCTCCTTCATTTTCTTTTAATTGCTTCTAATCAATTACAGGCGCATTCCGTATCTTTCCTATACTGTGTACGTGTATACTTTCCTGATGCTGCCACTCATATTGGAACCACTAATCTTTCAGGTTCCATCGAGGTGCTAACACATCATGGAAGAATGTTTCAAAATGTTTATCAAAGAACTAAGAGGCAACATGTGGATTATCTACAATATTCTTCATATGACACTTTGCAAAGTCCGAATCTTTCCTGTCATCTGGCATTAATTAATGGAGTTCAAGCCAGTGAAAATCGGTCATGCTAAAGGTGAAAAATATTAGTCCTTAATGACCCATCTGCTTAACTATATCTAATAACTCGTAATGTCTAGCTATCTAAAACTGTCTCAAATCACGTAACCCTTTCCCATATCTCATTATCCAGTCTGCTATTCAATTGTCTCCATTGCTAATTATTTCCTGGATGTCTGCAACATCAAGTTACCTTTCGCTTAAATGCTGACTAATGTAAACCTTTCCTTCTTGTAAAACCCTCTATCTCATTGTAGAGTTCAAAGCAAAATACCTCCACCTGGAATGTTTTGCGAACCTTCCGTCTTTATACTACAACAAATGCTTAAATATTCTGCCAGTTTAATGTTCTGAGGCCGTTCAGAACAAAGATCACCACATCTGTATAAATAAAGAGTTAGAAATGCTCTTACTATATATCCAGATGTACTAAATTCATTGACAGAAATGCCTTCGATCTCTGGTCAAATCAAAGGAGAATTGTTACTTTGCACGTGGTTAAGCGTATCATTAATAGTATCATCTTTACGCTGTGTTAGAGGTAGAGATGATACGAACGAATGTGATATTTATTTGTTTTCATTTCTTTGTCATCTGATATATCGTCTGTTATTTCATCAGGAATCTGCTTAAGTTGACTACTTATAGATCTATTTACAGGTAACGATTAGATAATTTCATTGTCAATAATTATGTCTTTATAGTAAATGTTGTTTTCTTTTAACCAAAATAGGGCTCTAGCAATTTTTTCGTGACATATAATGAAATCCCTGAAACCTGCTGGATCATTTTCTAACTGCCATCGCACCAAGAGTATTTCTAATAATAATAGATATCGCAAAAGCCGATTTGTGAATTCTTGCATGTCTTGAGGGAAGTTTATGACATTTACCCTGTAGGCATTTTGACCTCCTTGGAGTCGATATACCGACATTACCGTAAAAACTTGGCGATTAACATCTCTTCGATCTCTGTAAGACCTTTTAATTCTTCCAGTATGTCTTCAGGATCCATATTGTTTTCGCCTGAAAACTTCTTTGGTGATTTCTTTCTATATAGCAACGCTGGCATATTTGCTTGATAATCATCATTAGCGGAATTCGCTCGTTGCATACAGGATAAAATTTATACCTAATGTAGCTATTTTATTGCGGAATTTCTGCAATAAACTATGGTCTTCTTCGCTGATAGTTGTGGCTGAGAGTGGTCTATCATTTATGGGTGAGTCATCTCTACTTTGATTTTGCGCTGCAGATACATTACGGATTTGTAGGTTTTGAAGGCGTGCTTCACGTTTACACTCATTCTCAAGTCCAAGACGAATCTTACGTTCCTCGGTGGTCTCATCCGAACTTTTTTCCATTCTTCGTTCTCGCATGCTTGTAAGCCTGTCCTCACGATCTTTTGATGATTCATCTGCTTGTTTTTTCCATTTTCTTTCCCAATCATGTGCAAGATGTTCTTCACGTTGTTCATTTGTCTCATCGTCTTTTTCTTTACGCTTTCGGAGGTCTCAGGATTAGTGGGTATATTGCTCATTTTTTTTATATCAAACTTTGATTTTAAGAATTTTATTATATGTAATCCAATCTTATTATTGAAAGTAACCTGATCTTATTAATTATTAGTATAATATTATCTGTTATTGTATTAGGAAATTAGAAAAAAATCAAATTATATAGTTTTGGGTTGGTAAGATTCTTATTTCAGATCGATTTTACATTTAGATACAATTGAGACTTTTGTTATATAAATTTTTTTTTCTTACAAGGCCAATTATGATAGATAACAAATAAATTTATAAGCTGATACGAACACAATTAAAAAGCATTAATATTGTTACATGTGCATTATTTTTTAATTAAAGCAAAATGATATTTATTTAATATACTTTTGTAGTCTATTTTATTAAGAACTTGTTTGTGTTATATTTTCTAATAGTTTATTTTATTAAGGTTTTTTATTTTATGTTACATTTTCTAATAGTTGGCTATTATAATTAATAAAACTAATTAATTAGACACGTTAGTTAACTTGATTGTGTTATATTTTTTAATAGGCATTTTGAGTTACTTTAGTTAGAATTTCGTTTTAGACTTAATAACGGTTTACCATTCCCTATTTTTTTATTTAATATTAGAATTAGATAGAGGCTTAACTTTATTATATTAGTATCATATTAATTAAATTTATTAATATAATATATTTATTATTATATTAGTTTTTTATGTTGATTATTAATTAGTATAATATTTAACAAATAGTTTTTTTTAGTATTTATATAAAATATAATAATAATGCTATTGTTTTAATTATGAAAAATATTTTTATATTAATTATGAATATTATATAAGTATTATTATTTTTTAATTATTTTTGATTTTTAAATTTGATGTGAATTTGTTTTAGAAATATTAGTTAGTCTTTAATATTTTGTAATAACTTTTTTGTTAACTAAAAATAAAAATAAGATATTTTAATATTATTCAAATAATACATTTGCTAAAATAATATAAGCTTAAATAGGTAAGAATATATTTTTATTTAATATAATATATACTCTTAGCAAGATTAGGCTTTAGTTATAACAAGTTAGAATAAAAGAATTCTGTAAGAAAATTATATACAGTAATAATTATTTTCATTTAATTGAAAATAATAGATATATTTATAAATGTTTATGTTAATTATAGAAAAGACAACTATATATTGAATATTAAAATTTATTATTACTTTTATAGTACTGTTGCAAATGCCTTGATCAATAATAGAATTATTAAAATATATTATATATGTGTCTGATTATAATAAATAGATAAAGAAAAATATCAGAAAATGAAAGATCCTATTGAACAAAATCTATAAATCAAATGCTTGTAAAATTAAAATTTTATTATTAGAAATAGGAAGTATATTACAAATAGCTCTATTAATTTATTGAGCAGTTTTTTTAAAGCCTACAATATGTATTGTATTAAGAAGAGTATCAATCAGAGATTTAGTTAAAAATTATAAATGTTGTTATTCTAACATATTTTAGGTTTGAGAGAAAATATTTTCAGTTTGTATTTTTTGTAATATTTAATAGAATCTTAAAATCTTGTCTGAGATTATTTATAATATTTGTATGTAGAAACTCTTAATTAGATAATGCAGTAAGGTTAGGATAGAAAGATAGAGAAATGTTAGGTTTTATTATAGTGGGTAAATAGTAAATGGATCATATACTATCCAAGCACTTTTTCAGGATATAAGAGTCTTTTGTAATAAATACAGGTAATTCAAAACCATTGGGTTAGAATATTATTTTAGAACTTATCATATAATTTTTGCAATTTTAGAGAAGAAATCCAATATATTAGTTGTAAATTTATTTGATTGATATTAGGTTAGAATCATTAGTTGTTTAAATAGAATGGTTTAGAATAGTTTTATAATCATTATCAAATGTGCAAATATTATTTAATAGATAAGTCATATTTTTTGAAAATATTGCGATAAAGTTTAGGGAAAATGATGAGATTATAATTAAGTAGAAATTACTATAATTGATCAGTCTATAAAGTTGGAATCTAGGTTAAAAATTTAGATTGTTGAATGTTAGGATCAGATTATAATAGAGTAAGAATCGAATCAATTTATTTAAAATAATTCAAAAAAAAGGTTAATAACAATTCAAAAAAAAGAGTGATTAAATTTTATTTTTTATTATATTTTGTAAATTTTCTGATATAATTTTGTGTGTTGTTACATAAAAAAAAAAGTTATTTTTGTGAAAGGATATAAAAAAAAAAATTTTGAGTATCATAAAAAATGATAAAAACGATTTTATTAAATATTTATTTGATCGGTCGTTTCAGAGGAGTTTTATTTAGGAAGGAAATCAGTTTTTAGGATTGGATTAGCTTTGTAGTGCTGCTATAAGGTTTTGTTGTGATGTTGATCTTATTTACAAGAAAGTAAGTTAATTAAATTTTGTTATATTGAATTTTTTATTTTTTTTTATTTGAAAATTTATTGAAATTAAACATACTATATAATAATTGGGACAGGTAACAAATTTTCCTTTTAAATAGATAACAACTCCTATTTCGAAGGCATTGATGTGACATTTGATACTTGAATCTAATGGATAAATGCTTTTATCTGCAAATGGGCAATTTTTGTTGGTATCATTCAAGTCTTGAAATTCCTATAATTTCTTCAACAGTAAAGCGTTGGGTAATGCGTTCATTGCAAGAGTAGACATAACAATTTTGGCAGGCATTGTAGTTAATGATATTGATTCTTATTTGCGAAAGAAATCCGTGTGAAAAGGGGAGTTTTTTATTTATTTATTTTTTTAATAAAGTGATGAATTTTTTTTTAATTAATCAAAGGGATAAATTTTCGTGATAAGGAGGATCTCGGGAAAAATTCAATCTGTGAGGGATCATTTTTAGTAAAAATTAGGAAACCTTATGAAGAATCTTATGAAGAACGTATGTAGATTTTGAAGATTTGTGTTCTGTTTCGCACGAAAAGCGGTTTCGGTTGTTGGGAAAATCCAGTTTTTTTTAGATTTGTATTTCATTTGACAGAAGATGTCCAAGGAGAATCTTATCGGAAATTTTTTATTGGAATAAAAAGCATTAGATATTTCCAAAAAAAATAAATTAATTTTTTTTATAAACAAATAATTTGATCTGATATAAGCGAGGGTGGGCAGGTGGAGAATCTATTTAGTATTTAGATTAGAAATACTAATCTATATCGAAGTCTATGATAGTTAGCTATTGGGCGGAAGAAGTTTCTTCTAATTTGGGTAAGCAGATCTGACCAGAAAAGAATATACGTAGCAAGTGTTTTGATGATCTTTACTCGAGGACTTCTTGGGTAATAGGATTCAAAATAATATAAATAATATAATCAAATCAAAGAATTTCAATAGTGATCAATTCCATTCCATAGATTATGTACTCGTTTTTCTTCCTCGAATTCTTAATATCACATATAAATAATCATTATGCGTATAATAACGTGGAATGTTAATGGGATTAGGTCAATAATAAACTATTATCCGTAAGTTTATTAAAGCGATTACTTTCAAATTTTCCTTACTAGTAAATAATTTTTATTTTTTTTTTCGAATTTCTAAGTTGGAATAAACACAGAGAATATAAGGTTAGTTCTTATATAGATAATATTTAAAGGAAAAAAAAAAAACTTACTTTTTAAAGAGAATTTAATAGAATATTATATATTTAGCAAATACTGGATACACTAAATGCTGATATAATTTGTTTTCAAGAAACGAAAGTTACTATAGATAAACTAGATTCTTCCCTTGCAATAATACCAGGATATGACGCTTATTTTTCTTCTTCAAGAGGAAAAGGTGGATATGCTGGAGTCGTAACATATGTAAGGACAAGTACCGTTAAACCAATTGCAGCTGAAGAAGGAATCTCTGGCGTTTTAAGTGAAATACCCGCAAATGCTAAATCAAAAGATAATATGACGACATCAGGAATCAAACCTAGTATTACTAGTGAATTTACAACAGATGAGTTGTTAGAAATAGATTCGGAAGGTCGATGCGTTACTCTTGATTTTGAAACATTTGTTTTGTTCAATGTATATTGTGTACATGAATCCTCTCAAGACCGTCTTCCCTACAAATTAAAATTCTATAAAATATTACAAAAGCGTGTGGAAGCTTTGCTTGATTCTGGGAGACAAGTTATAGTTATTGGAGATTTAAATGTTACACATAAAGAAATAGATCATTGTGATCCTCAAAAATCAATGAAAGAGTATGGTTTAGAATCTTTTGGTGATCATCCGGCAAGAATATGGTTTGATAGTTGGGTTTCGCCGAATGGTCCAATGATTGATTTGTGTAGGAAACTTCATCCGGATGAAGAAGGAATGTTTACATGTAAGTTCTTCTGTTTATCATGGTATATTGCTCTTTTAAACAGATTAACAGTATATTTTAATAGGCTGGAATGCAAGAATTAATGCAAGGTGATAAAATAATTTCATAATATCTATCATGAATCTTTCTTTCTATGTAAAATTTATTAATTACATTTGTTGTAAATCAAATATCAGACCAATAAATTATGGTAATGTATAACTTGCTTTTTAAAATTTTAATATAATAGCAAATTAATTTACATCTTATTTAGGAACGCGTTTAGATTATATACTTGTTAGTGAAGGCTTGGTAAAATGGTTTAAATCATGCGATGTAAAACAAGATATTATGGGGTCTGATCATTGTCCAATATTTGGCGAATTATTTGATGAAATATATGAAGGGGATCATAAACTTTCATTATTTAAGGAAGATGCTTTAAAGGCAACAACACCGAAACTTTGTGCAAAAAATTTGGCAAGATTTTCGGGAAATCAGCAAACACTGAAAAGCTTTTTTACCAAGCAGGATATAAGAGAAAAACAAGCGCAGGAAATGAAATTAGAAACTTCGAAGATTAGTAATGATGAAAATGTAAAAAAAATAACTAGTATAATACCATCGGATTCATCAAGTTACATTTCTGAAGGTTTAAAAGGGCAATTGGAACTTGAAGGGAAGACAGGAAGTCAATATCTAGTTCAAAAGAATAAATTGAACCCTTCAAAGTCAACAACGAGTTACAAAACCAAGACAAAATCAAAATCATCATCTTCAAACCAAGCACCTTTAATGTCATTTTTCAAAAAAACCATTCAAGAAAAATCACCAGAAAAAAAATTAGAATTAGTAAACAAGTCGGAAGAAGAACGGGTAGAGTTAGATTCAGTCAATATATCTGATTCCTCAAATTCACCTGAAGAATCTTTATATGATATGCTTGATAATGAATATGAACGCACGGAGATTTCTCCCAGTAATAATAAAGAAGAAATACAATCTCAATGGAATGATTTATTCAAACCAAGGCCTATTCCAAATTGTATTGTACATGGAGAATCATGCAAAGAATATACGGTTAACAAACCTGGAATAAATCAGGGAAGACGATTCTACTTGTGTTCGAGGTAAAGGAAAAAAAAAAGTTCACTTTTTTACTTTTATATTATACAAGTTCACTTATTATTTTCTTAAATAGACCTGTTGGAAATTCTCAGGAAAGCCGTTGTGACTATTTTGAATGGGTCAATGGGAATAAATCCAAGTTTTCGAAGCCTGTAAAAAGATCTTTTTCAGGCCAAATTCATGATAATAAGTCAAACAAAAAGAAACGAGATTCTTAATAAATTTTACAAATTCATTAAATAGATTACTTACAAAAAAAATCTAATAAATATTCAATTAAAACAGAAGATACACACCAATGTGACCGTTGATCAATTATGAATAAGATAAATTCAGCTTTTATATTTAATAGATTATGAGGGTGAGTTCTTTTTTCTAGCTATAACATTAAATTTTTTTTGTCTCGATATATTTTAACCGATTAAATAACTTGATTATTATAACTTTTCCTAAAATTTCAAATTGATGAATAATATTTTATAATTTTATGAATCATTTAAATTTTATGGTAATCTTTAAAAAGTTTTTTTAATAAATTAGTTAAAAGTTAACCAGAAAAAGGAATATCACCATCTATTAAGGTTTTAATAAAAAATTTATTAAATTTGGTTTATTAAGTTATTACATTGTGACTTACATATAATTTTATTCTGCTAATTAATAAATAAGGGAATCTAATTATCATCGCTCACTAATAACTTAAAACTGAAATAAAAAAAAAAAAAAAATAACCTCTCCATAAAATATATCATCAATCTCGATATTTTTCAAAGAATTCATGATGAAATCTTTGTAATCTTTCACAAAATCCATCAAATAATTCTTCGGGCGGTAAAAATGTACTTCTAAAATGCCATGTATCAGCTTTTTGACCAAATCCACTACCAGGAACAACGCATACACCTGTCGCGTTAAGCATAGCTAAACAATAAAATTCGTCAGGTTGTTTGCTTGCTTGACGAGCAGCTTCAATTGATTTTTGTGGTAGACGAATTTGAGGAAAAAGATACATTGATCCCTTTAAAGAAAAACAAATTCCGTTAAATTAAAATGGATTTGAATGAATATGAGGTGTTCTTGAATTCGTTCATCTCACCTGAGCATTATTACACGTGACACCCTCTAATTGGTTGAAACATTCACTTAATTTTATGCTTCTCCTTCGTAAGCTCTCATAAATTCCACTTAATTCTTTTTGGTATAACGCATAACTCTCGTCTCCACATTTTGGTGGTTGAACCATTAAATCTACCATGATTTGTCCTTGAACATTGGGACAAAGACTAACTGATGCAAGTTTATAAAGTTGGTCAACAACGGGAGAATCAATACCCGTACATTCATAATAACCTCCTCTTCTACCACATTCTCCTATCATGCCTTTAGAAACTGAATGAAAAGAAAATAACTCGAATTGCTCATATTTTTCTCCCATTGATCTAAGGACTTTTTTAAAAGAATGAAATGGACGTTCAGCAGGCTGATAAATATTTGTTTGATAAACTTCATCAGCCATTAAAATAATACGTTCTTTATGACAAAAATCTATAATTTCGCGCATGTTTTGTTCTGTTAAGCATTGACCAGTGGGATTACCAGGGTTAATAATTACAAGCGCACGAATATCTAACCCTTTCGAACGACCTTCGGAGAGTGAAGAAGCTAATTGACTGATATCTAATCCCCAATCTTTCTCTTCATCTAAATAGTACGGTACTGGCTGTGCATCATAAAGCGCCAAAGTAGCAGTATAAAGAGGATATTGTGGTATAGGTATCATGATACCAACGTTAGAATGTGCAATTAAAAGTTGAAGTATACTTTGAACACCTGCCGAAGCACCTTGAGTAAGGAAGATGCTACTTTGCTCGGCAGGATATCCATCACGTTCTAAATTAAGAAATTTAATATCGAAGAATTTCTAAATGAAATTTGAAAGAAATTACCAACCTTCGATGAATTTTGCAACATTATCTCTTATACAAGGAATTCCCTGAGAATGAGAATATGCGCCAATACTTCCGATTTGTTTAAGTAGCCTTCGTGCACGATCAATTGCATCTGAAGGATACAAAAATTCGATTTGCTTACGATTTTCGGGCAATAAAAGATCAGGATATTCCATTAAGGAAGCGACCTATTCAAATAATAGAGTATATAAAAAATTTGAAATCGAACTATTTCATAAATAAATAGTAACATACTTGACGGAAGAAAGTTATGGGCTTTTGTTTAAGTTGTTGTGGATTTCCAATATTACAATTCACAACAGTATCGAAACGATAATTGTGTGAATATCCATTAGACAATTCATCTTTGATTCTTTCGGCGCAAATTGCCAATTCACCACGAACAGCATATTCTACCCTCTTAACGTGAGGGTTAATGGTTTCGTAAGTAAGAATTTTTGAAGGTTTAGACGCTAAGTAATTTTAAGCGGCGATAAAGAAAATTAATTTGAAAGCAATGCGAATAACTTATTTGGTCCAACTTAGAAAACTAACCTTGTTGTGCAAAGTTGGAAACAGACATGTTAAATTTTTTTATATGAATTCGTGAGTATTGATTTATTAAAAAAGTTGTCGACGTTCGATTACATGCAACGGCAATAGAGAAATAGGTAGGTTTATATATTTTTTGTAGCATCATAAGTCAAAAAATATACGTAACAAAGTTTCAGAGATTATCTACTTTAACAATAAAATAATTTTTCAGAAATGATCGTCGAAAAAACGCGCTCTTTTTTTTTTGGTTCGTCCAGATTTGTCTACTTTGTATTTTATTTGTTATACCAAAAAATCATCCGATAATAATAAAGCATTTATATAACTTAAACTGAGGGGGAAATCCATGTTTCATTAGTTCTATACCATTTTAATCTGATCCGATTTTTTTGAAATTATTTTAACCAATTAAAAAATGGTAAGAATTGAGCAGATAAATTCCAAATTGATCTGTTCCATTTTAAAATTTTAACCAATCATGTTAATTAAACAAGATGTAAACAATGCTTTATTAATAGAGAAGATAAATAATTCTTTTAATCATGAACTAAATGAACTAGAAGATGATATTTTCAAACTAATAAAAGTAGCTTTTTTTGTTTTATCTTCTCATTATCTTATTTTTCGAATACATAATATTGTTAAATCCAAATATTGGTAATATAAAATATTGCCTTTATATATTTTAAAAAACTTTACGAATGGAAAAGCTGCAGTTTAATAGATTAGTATAAATTTTAACACTTGTTATTAATAAACATAATTTTAAAATAGAATTGTTTAATAAATATTATTTAATTTTAATTCTAATTCCAATTTTAACCTTTTAATCCTAATAACTAATCCTACCTTTAATTTTAAATTTTTAACCTTTTTAAATAAGAATTTGTATTGAATTCTTATATAAAAAAGTTACACATAATATAAGAAGTGTTAATGAATGTAAAAATCTAATTAAAGCTTCTCAAATTTTTGAATTTTTTTATTACCAAAATTATAGATTTTATTAGCTTTATGGAAATAAGATACACTAAATTATCTCTTTAAAATAATAATTCAATTTTACTTATTTTTGAAACTGTTTAAAATCTCATTGAATATATATAGAAGTTAACTTTTTAATTTCAAAAATGAAATAAATATATTACTAAAACTTTTTTTAATGATCTTAAGCATATCTATGTAGGTTTATTTTGAAAAATTACATAAAACTTTGTATTATTTATACTATATTAAAGTCAATACATAAATCTTGAAATAACAATGAATGTCATTTTCTTCAAAACAAACTTTTACTTTACTAAATGAAAGCTCTAATAATAATTTTTATATTATATTAATAAATAATTTTAATATATTAATACTAATAAATACTACAATAGATTAAAAACTAATAAAAAATTAGATAGTAGTTTTATCTTATTGAAAGATTTATTAGAAAAATATTTTAGATTTATAACTAAATAGTGATGAAAATATATTATTTACATTTTTCTTAAATTAATATAAGGCATAATACTATAGAATTAATAGAATTTTTGTCTCTTCAAACTTCAATACTAATCTTCTTTACTGCAGCTATTTAAACTTTAATTTACAAATCTGATCATAAAATTGTAACTGCATTCTTTACTGATTTTATTTTTAAATAAAAAGTAAATCTAAATATAAAGAATATTACAAAAGAAAATTTAATCTTTTATTATTAATCCTTTATAATGAATTTTATTTGCTAAAATATTAGATAATAACTATTAATAATATAGTTTTAACAAACTATTTTCACTTCTATCATCATTTTCTTTTATAAAATATATATACGAAACTATTAGAGAAGCTATAATATTTATTACTATTAAATATGTATTTAATTATTAAATATTTATTGATCAAAATATACTAAAATTAAAAGAAATTATAATTTTTTATAATAATTTGAAATGATTAAATAAATTGTACTTAAATTGATTATTTTGAATAAAAACAAATTTTGACCTATCAGTGATGAATAAAAAAATGATTATTTAGTTATTATAAAAATATTACTTAAAGCTAAATTTTAAAATCTTCAGTTATCTGAGTTTATTTATAAAGATAATGTTAAGAAAGTTCAAAATTCTTATTAAAACTTTACTAAAATATTAAAATGCTTACTTAAATAGAAGAAGAACAATTAAAAAAATAAGTAATCAAGTATTATATATATTAAAAATATCTTCAATATAAAACTAACCTTAGAAAAATAATTCAGTCTACATTAGAAAGATCTAAAAAATTAATTACATTTAATTATTTGTTATTAAATGATGTTAATTATAATAAAGTTCTAATAAATAATTTTAAAAAATAAAATAATAAGTTAAAAATATTTTCAAAATTTTGTACTTTTTGATACCTTTATCATTTTTTTTTATTTAATTATTAAATAAATAATATTAACTAAAATATAATATATTAAAATTATAATATAATAATGTAATATAACTTTTTATTATAGAAGAATAATCAGCTATTATATTTTAACTTTCAAATGATAAAATAGTAAGACTTTTAAGAATTCACAATAAATTTATTAAATATTTAGAATTTTTTATATAACTATTACTTTAAAAACTTATAAAAAGATGTTTCAAATTAGGTAATATTTCTTTTTAGTGGAAAATTACTTACATATATCTCATTTTTAAGTTAATAAATTAAGATTATAATTTTTTAAAAATCAGATCAATTATCTTACTTAAAACTACTCAAAAAGTATTTATTAAAATTATCATTAATCATTTATCTAAAATAACAATCAAATATAATGTATTTAAAAAAAATTTTACTAAACTTTTAGAAGATTCAATTGAAAAATCTTATAAAACTACTGAATCTAATTATTAAGAATACTATTAAATATAAAACGGATTTGTAGATTTTCTTTCAAGATACATCTAAAATTTATAATAGAATAAAGTTTAATATACTTAAACTTATTCTTAAAAAAACTACTTTATTAATATTTTTACTAATAAAAAGAATACTATTTTTATTAAGAATGAATTATTAGATTATTATAATATTAAAATAATGATTGATTAAGTGAAGTAATTTTTTTTTTACTCTAGTGTATATATTTTGATCTATTATTGTATAAAATTTAAGGTTCAAAAAAAGTTGTAACTTATAATACTCTTAGATTTTTGATATAACAAATATAATTATATTATTACTTTTTACTTAAATTTTAGCTTTTAGTTTTATGAATGATTCTAATTAGATAACAAGTTTAAAAGATAAATTAGAAAATATTCTAAATATTATAAATAAATTCTATAATATAATAAAAATGATTTTTAATAAAAATAAATCATATTTATTAATTATTATAGTAACTTCATTTTCAAATTTAGTTTAAGTCTGATTGATATTAAGCTTAAATTAAGATTAATTTATTTTTCTTAGAGTATAGATTAATATATTTTACTTATTAATTTTTGTAAAAAATTAAATTAAAAAATAAATTGCTTTTTTTATATATTTTAAAATTTAAAGTATTAATAGAAAAACAATTAAATATGATTCTCAATTTATTATAAAATACTGTTTATAAATTATGTTACTTTCTTTTTAATAAATATTATTTATTGTCTATTACTATTAAAAAACTTATCAAATATAACTTATCTTTTGCTACTTTTATACCAAATTGTATTCAAGAATAGTTTTTTTATAATCTTAATAATCTTTAGACTTTACAATTAAAAATTCTTTCAATAGTTTTATTATATTAATTTAATTTGAATCTTATATAATAACTTCATTTTTTTTGATTTTCTTCTTTTACAACTTTAAAAATTAGATTGTTTTAACTTTAATCTAATTTTTTTTTTACATATCTTTTCTTTCTTCTATTAGAATAAGATTTTTAATAGATCTACTCATTCAATATTAGAATAATACTCAATCTAATAAACATAATAATATAGAAATTATATTAAATATTAATTGAATTTTAGTTAATCAAATTAAAAGAGGTTTTATTCTTTTAGATTTTTTATTTTCTTTAAGAATTTTAAAAAAAATTTTATATTATCAAAATATAATTTAATTTTTTTGGATTAATTTTTAAAAAAATAATACATATTTATTAAACTTGAAAAATATCTTATATAGAAATTTTTATAAAAACTTAAATAGATAAAGTAATATTCTTACTATTTATAAAATATATTTTAAATAGTAGTAACTATAGAATAATAAAAGATAATTTTAAATTATTTTTTATAATAATATCTATATAAATATAAATAATAAATAATTTAGAATTGATAATAAAAGAAGAAAATATGTAATAGCTTATTATTTATTTATAGATTAAATTACCATTAGAAAAATAGTTAAGAAATTTAAAAATTAAGATATAGTTATTATTCATTATTATATTCAAATTGAAAAATACTTTTTATTAATGAGTCTCTAATGATAAATCTATTAAACTATATAATAGATATATAATTGACAAGTTTCTATTCTTAGAATTTTATAGAAATTTTTAAGGAATTTGAATAAAACCTTTATTTATATTACCAATATTTATTATACAAAAGATAGACAAAAGTATCTGCACATCCTTCATAAAATGTGAATTAATGCTAGTAAAATCATATAATTGTAATAATAAATTATAGTCACATAACACTTAAGTATTTATTTATATTATAAAAATAAAAGAATAACAATTTATTTTTTCTTCTTCAAAAATCTAAAAAAAGTAAAAACTAAAGAATTAACTGCAATATCTTTTCATATAAAAAACAATTTTTGTATATTATCTTAATTAACTAAAAGTATCAATCTCAATCCAATTAAGAATCTTTGAGCTGAAGTCAAAAAAACATCTAAATTTATAAAAAACCTCTATCTAATCTTGTTGATATTGATCAATATATTAAAAAGGCATAGCAAGAAATTCTAAAATATACTATTAAAAATCTAGTCAATAGTATGCTGTAATGAATTCAAGCTATGATTGTAGTAAATGACAATCTAACTAAATACTAGTTACTTAATACAAAATGTAGATATTAATCAGCTTTAAATAAAATATTAATTGACCTTTTATTATTAATATAAAATAATTTAAGTTTTATATTAAGTAAAAAGTGTATAAATACTTTTATCTAACTTCTATATATGTAAATAAAAAGTAAATAATATAGTAATTATTAAAAATTTTTTTAAACTTTACTTTTCAACTCATATTGCATAATGCTTTACCCTTTTAATAACTTAATAAAATCATACATTTATTAGCTTAAAAGAAGATTTGCTAGTCAATAATTTATAATAAATCCTATTTATTATTAAATCTAGCTACATCTTTAAATTTTTCAAATATCAATGATATTTTAATTAAGAGTTATATTATAATTATAATTCTCTTCTTCTAAAATTTTTATCTTATTTAACTATTCTTATTTTTGCTTTTACTTTATATCTTAGATTTTTTTTGAAACTTAACTATTTTTTCTCTTTTAATATTTAATTTTTCTTTAGCATTTGATAATTCTTTTTCTAATTCTTGTATTTTATTATATATTTTAATACTATTTTAAATATTTGACATTTTTTTACTTTATAGCTATATTTAATATTTTTTTAATATCTTTATATTCTATTTATACAATTTTTCTATTTTTATTTTCAGATTATCTTTTAACTATTGAATTTTTTTTCATATTTTATTCTTTAATAATAATTTTATTTATCTAATTTATTTCAATTTAAAATATATTCAAAGTAAATTAAACCTAATCTATTTGAATTATCTAGGAATTTTTCTTTAATAGTAATATTATTAAATCAAATTTTTTTATAATTTTAGTTTATTTTTAAATTTCACTGCTATTTTTAATTTACCTTTGTCTATTTAATTTTTATTTAGTTTTTTATATTATCAGGATTATCAGAAGTATAAATATTTCTATTAGACTGATCAGTAATATGTCAGATTTTAACTTAAAATTCTTAATTTCTTTTTTACTTTTTATAATATTATTGAATTTTTTAATTAATACTTTATTTTTTGTTATTATTTTTTTTAAGATATTTATTATAGAATCTTTTTATTTATTTTAATAAATATACAATCAGATTTTTATATAGTCACCTATTCAGTTCTTTAAAAATTAATGATTATATAAAGATGTGATTATTATAAAAGTATAAATTTTTTAGATTATTTTAATTTTGATCAGAATTATAATTTATAAATTACATAATATCAGCGTTAAAAATTTACCCTAGAAAAATGATTTACAAAGCCATTAGATTTAATTTTATGTAGATCATATTAAGGAAGATCTTGATTAGCATATTATATTAAAAAATTATTTAATTTGAAGAATTTACAAAATTCACCTGATTCGTCTATTTTTTCTGTATTTTCTAAACAGTCTGTTTAATCTGTTTACTTTATTTCATCTATAATTTCTTTAACGTCTATAACTTATTTTATTTCTTTTTATTATTTTTATTATTTATATTATTTTTATTATTTTATTAAATTTAAGTATATTCTTATTGAGACATATATCTATATTTAGTTAATTTATAGCATAGCAAATAGTTAGCTATAGCAAAGTCATTTTATATAAATAGAATAGCTTTTTGCTTAAGTTGTAAATTAACTCCTTTGCAAGTTTATAAACTCAGTTGTAAGTTTATAAGTTTCATACGAATTTCAAGTTATAAATAAAAGAATCAATTTAAATTCATACAAACTACTTTTCCCTTCAATATTGTCCTTCACTTAGGATTGTTGTGATATACTACACTAACTTGCTATTGAGTTCGTCATTACAAGTTCAATTAAATATATCTTAAATTCTAAGATGTGATAAATTGCTGAGTTGATTTAAGTATAACAGATACCTGTAGGACTTAAAGAAAATCCTAAGGTCAGAAACTCTAATGTATAGAATCAGCTGCTACAGCCTTTCAACTTAGATGTTAAGATAAACAAAAATGAACCTGGTAATAATAATTATCAATTATTTCTTTTTTAGTAATAGCCATTTTATATAATATTAAATTATCTAATTTTCTTTTTAAAGTATTATAACAAAAATTTATATAAAAGAAATTCATGTAATATTCATATAGTAATTTAGGTTAAAATTATGTCTTGATCAAAATTATAATAATTGTGAAGAGATAAATTTTAATAATAAAATAATATATAAGTTAAGAATTTTGTATAATAGTAATTATAATTAATTTAAAATTATATAAAGGTAATTTATTATTATTTAAATTTATTTTACAAAGTTAAGTGATTATAGAAAAATATGCTTATATAAAGTGTAATTATATAAAAATCTAACTATATAAAAAATTTTTTTTTATATATAATATATTTTATAATATTTCTTTAAACTTTAAAGTAAAAAAAGTTAACAAATTTATTGAAGATTAAACTAAATAATAACAAGAAAAAAAAAATTAAAAAATAATTTTTATTTTAAATATTTTATTTGTTATTAATTTAAATTATTGTAAATAAGTAATATTTTTATATATATCTCTAATAAATAGATAAATATTATAATAAAAATTTGTCTTTTATAATCTAAAAGAAAATAAGTTAATATTAAAATTAGAGCTTTGAATCAAGTCAGGTCAATTTATTTACTTGGTTTAATTTGACTTAAAAATCTAAATCAGATTAATAGATTTTTAGATTAATATTAAGTTAAGTTAACCTGTTACTTAATTTAATTTGATCTGAAAAATTTAAATTAATCGTTTATTTTTCTTGAATAATTTATTATTATTTTTCTTGAATAATCTATTATTATTTAATTAGAATAATTTAATCAAATCAAGTCAAATAAAATTAAAATCAGTTCTGATTTTATTTGACTTAACTTAATCTTTTTCAGATAATTTGATTATTCTGATCTAAATCAACCTATTCAAAGCTCTAATTAAAATAAATAAAATATATTTTTTAATAATTTGTAAATATTTATTTTTCTAAATATTGATAAATTAAATTTAGTATAAGTACTATTAATAATCATCTGAGTTTTAATTAATTCAGATTAAACTACTTCAAATAAAATATTAATACTTTTGCAAACTATTTAATTTTAAAGAAAATTCTAATACAAAATTAAAACTTAAATAGAATCAATCTAATAAAAGCTAGATTTAGCCAAAATTTTATTTTTAAAATTTTATTATAATTATATATTTATTGATTTAATTTTCAAAAAATAAAAAAAATTTTATATATAGTATATTAAAAAAATATAATATTTCATAATTTATAATAGCTATTTTTATATTATTAAATACAATGAATAAAATAAATTTATTAAAGTAAAACTAATGCTTTTAATAAGTTTTTTGCAAAATTTTATCTTAGTTTACAAAAAACTAATTTTAAAATCTTTAAAAATGACAGAATAATTTATAATTTATTAAATTAATCAATAATTTTAAACCTTAATTTTCTTGAAATCATGTCATTTTGAATTTTAACTTTTGCTAGATTAATCTTCAAATATTAAAAATCTTTTCTATTATTATACATAATATTAAGTTTTATTTAATCTCACTATAATTGATTTTATTACAACTTTAATAATATGATTTATATAATCTACTATTATATTTTAATAAAGCTTTTTAATTAAATTAAAACTGCTATCATATTTAAATTTAGTATATTTAGTATATTATAAAGTTTTAATTTAACACTTTTATAATAATTGTAATTCATTAAATATAAATAATATTAAATAATAACATTATTTTTATTTTAATTATTTATATTATCAAAAGTAATTTTAAATACTTTTTATTTTTATTCAATCTATTAATTTCATCAAAAATTATGCTTAATTATTAAAATCTTTATCTATTATTTCATTTTTTATCAAAAACAAAATTAATTTGCTTATATACTATTTTATTTTGAATATTAAATAAATACACTTTACATAACTAAAATAGTAAATTTTACTTATTTATTAATTAGAATGTGAAATATAAATATTTATATTTAATTATAATTAATAAATAATAGCATTAATATTATAATATCAACTTCATCTTCTATTACAAGATAATTTTCATTTATCAATTTTCTTTGTTATTTTATTAATTTTGTATTCTAATTAAAATAATTTCTTTCTAACTTAATTTTAACTAAATATTCTTTATATTTTATTAGTAAATCTTTTGCATCTTTCTTTTTATAGTTATTATATTTAAAAATGATAGCAAATATCACAAAAATTTGTTTTTGAACTTATAATTTAAATATAAAATATTAATTGATATCACAATTTATAAAATGCATATTTTAATAATTTAATGTTACTTTATTTAAGACTTATAAAAAAGTCATAATAAATAATAATTATTAGTTAGAGGAGGTAAACAGTGATAAATTTTAAATATATTAATAGTTTTAGATATAGTTTTAGGTATAAGAAAAGTATTCAAAACCTATTCAAAATTATCTAAAATTATCCAAATTGTCCAATTGTTTAACACTAGAATAAAAATATTAGTTATTCTGAAGGGATAATATGATATTTTATTCATTTTATCAATAATTAGTTTATTGTATCAGTTACATAAAGATTATGCTTTAAATTAATATTGTTATAATAATAAATATTTGAAAGTTATAAAAAATCTATTATATTTGATATTTAACTATTAACAAAAAATATCAGTTTATCAAAATTAGCATAATTTTAATAGATTGACCAATAAACTTATTTATAGCTTGTTTTATTAGTAAAAATATAAGTAACTGAATAATTTAATTAATATTTTTACTAGAACTTGATAATTCATAAAATTTAGTATAATTTTAAGAACATTTTTAACTGCTTTTACAACATTTTTATCTATTATTATTTTAGTTTTCATTGTAATATTCTTTTTATATTATCATAAATTCTTGAAATAAATTCATTATTTATTAAGTGATTTCTAATATTTTAAATATTTTTAAAATAAATCTGATCAATTTTTAGCATATTAAAATATATTTTCTAATAATGTGATATATTATATCTTAATAATAAAAATATTCTTTTATTAGATCTAATTTTTCATTTAAGATATTTACTATTACTTTAAATTGATTCATTAAAAATATATCCTATTCTGATTTAGATAAAGCTTAAAAAGTTTCTCGTATTTTTGCAAATTTTCTTTTAAAATTTTATTTGAACAATCACAATTTCAGTTATATTATAAAAAATTTATTGCTTTTTTATATTCAGTAAAATCATTATATTTATTCATATATAATTACTTAGTTTGATTTTTAATTTCTATAAATTGAAATTAACAAATGCTTTATGTGTCTTACATTTTTCTCATTAGAATTAGCAAATTCTGAAATAGTTAATATCAGATCTAAAACCTGAAATCTATAATAACAAAATCAAAAAAAAATATTTTAATAAATATGCCTCAAAGTATATTTCTAAGTTAATACTTTCTACTAAATTAAGTAATATAGTGAATAAAATTGTATCAATTTAATCAAATCCTAATACTTATCAGATTGATTAAACTCTACCCTAGCTGGATTCTAAAGTTAAAGTAGTTTTCAAATACCTCAGATTAGAATTACACCTTCTATTAATGACTTAAAGAGAAGAAGTTATAATAAGTATTATATAAATTTATTTTATAAAAAAATAAAGTGCATTAAAATTATACTTACCTTTTATGTAAACTTAATCATGAAATAATATAAATAATAATAGGAGTAAGAGTGAAGGAGTTTAAATTTTTATTTTTGCATTTTATAATAGTATATATTGATATGTTAATATTAGTCATTAATAAATTATTGCATTGCGTTGATAATAAATAATCCAAATAATATATGCTATAAGATAAATCTATTGAAAGTAGAACTAAATATATCTTTAATTAATATTTTAAAATTTTAATAAATAAAAGAATTACAGTTCTAATAAATTACTACTATATGGTCGCATAATAAATTAAAAACTGTTTTAGAACTTAGCTCATTATATGATTGCAATGTTATTTTGCTTACTATTTGACTTTATTATAAAGAAGCTATTACTATATAACCACAATAGCATTTGACATAAAGTATATCAGAGAAACTATACCATCACATAATCATATATAGTTTATAAGTATGCAATTCTGGTCTTCTCATCACATGATCATAGAAGGTAATAGAATTAATCTGAATATGTTCTAAATAAAAACATTTATTCAACAGTGATTTTTCTTGTTCTGAAAAAATTTTTATTCTTTTCAATAATAAAATATTTGTTTCCTAATTTTTTGAGATAGCAAATTTATATATAATATTAACATTAACTGTTAAGATAAAAAACCTAAGTTTTTAAATATTAAATAAGTTAGAATAAAGAAACTTTAAATATATAGAATTAATTATATAGAAAATTGTACATTTTTTAAAATTTCATTTAAGAACCTACAAAATAAAGAAAAAAATAAAATGTTAATATAATATTATAAATATATAAAAGTAACATAAAATTTATTCAATAAGGCTTTAAAAATATTAATAAAGGTACAGTAAACTCTCCATAAGTACACCCTTTATAAGTGTACACTCTCACTATATGCATACTATGACTCAGTCCTAAGCTTGGAACTTAAAGCTAAGTGTATACCCTCCATATTCTACATGTGCAAGTAATTCTAAATCTCAGATATATTAGAGTACCTCTATAAATACATTTACGTGATTGGTAACCAATCAGAATTAATCATCTTATTATGTGATAAATAATTTAATTTAAATAACTCCATATATACTTTCAAAAAAAAATCAAAAAACAGTAATAAATTTAACTATTGGAAATAATTTTGCAAAAAAAAAACTTGATTTATATCATTTATAAATGTATTTTTTATATTTTTTTTATTGAATATTTCTAATCAATTGTATAATTATTTATAAAAATAATTAATCCAAATTTTACAAATGTATAAACAATCAAACTAAATTTGTATTAGTTGAAAAAGATTTAGAAATAATCACATAAAATGAATATACTTACGAGTAAATAGAACATATTAGTAAATAAATAAACTTATATAAATAGAAAGCAGATTGTTGAAAATTATTGCAAAAAAGAATAAAATAATAATTAGATTTCATTATGTATCTAAATTAAGAAAAAAGAAACGAAAAACTTATATGATTAAATATAACTTCTATTCCTTTTCTATTGCAATAAATACTTGTACTATCATGTTATTTTAACATTGAAATTAATAGTATTCTAAAAACATGGCTCTTAAAAGAACCATTCTTACTGAAATCCAAAAACGGGACCTTTGTATTTACACTCATAATAATAATAAAAAGACTCAAGCTCAATATATTAATTAGATTGAAGAATAGTGGGATCTTAGAGTTGATAAAAATACAATTACTCATATTTTACAAATATCAGAAAAATGACTTAGTTCAGAAACTATTAATCCAAATATAAAATGGCATAAACCTGTTTCCTATCCAGAACTTGAGCTTGCACTCAAAGAATTTATTTTAGATTATCAGCATTGAATAATTTTAAATGATGTAATATTTATTGAAAAAACTAAAATATTTGCCAATACATTAAAAATTCCTCAAGATAAATTACAATTTTCCTTAGAATGGCTTCAAAAATTCAAGGATCAGAATGGTATTCGTCAATAAAAGCTTGAAGGAGAAGCCTCATCTGCTGATGAATCTGCTATTATTAATGCTTTACCCTTATTAAGAGAATATTGTTCTAACTATTCTCTTGAAAGAATTTATAACATGGATGAGACCAGACTTTTCTACAGGTAAAATTTTTATTAATATAAAAAAAAAAATAAATATACTTATTTTATTGATTTATAGATTAGAACTTGATTGAACACTTGCAACCAAACATCTTGCTAGACATAAAGTAAATAAAGAATATCTCTCAATTGCATTATATGTAAATGCTGATGGTTCTCATAAATTAAAACCCCTAATAATTGGTAAATATGAAAGATCACGTTGCTTTAAAATATTAAAATCCAAAATATGCCTATGACATACCGTAATAATGCTAAAGTCTGGATGATTACATCACTCTTTCAAGAATGATTCAGGAATTTGATTGTCAAGTTGGTCTAAAGTATTAAGGTCAGCGTGTATTACTTCTTATTGATAACTGTTCTAGTCATAAGTTAGATAGCCTTACTTTACAATACACTGATGTTCATTTTCTGTCTCTAAACACAACCTCAAAATCCAGCCAATAGATGCTAGAATAATCATAACCTTTAAAAAACATTATTATCATTTTTATATATAGTAAGATATTATATTAAACTTGTATATCTCATAAGCATTTGAAATTAATTACAGTCAACTCTTGATATAACGAATTTTGATATAACAAATTTCACAATACAACGAATCTTCGGTGTGATACAGATTATTCTATATTAAAAAACCTTGTTATACTGAATTATACTAGTTAAATGATGTATAACGTTATATGAAAAAAATTTTTTAAATACAATATATAAAATGACCCTTATTGTAACAAATTACAGTTATAACGAATTTTTTTTTGACATAGCGAAAGAATTTTTTTAAGGATAAATTAATTTACTATAAAGATAACTTGATATTTGTTCTTTTCTTAAATGTAGTAAATATATTTTCTTTTAATAATAAGTCAATTAATAAAGATAAATTTTCGCATTTCGCGGTCATATTTTGTGTTCTTTTTTTTTTACATAAATTTTTTTCAAAATGCCAAAAACAAAGTCAACCCCAACTCCCAAAGAACAAACTGAAACTTCTAAAACTAAAAAATGTCAATCACTTACCGCAGCACAAAAAAAAGAAGTTTGTTTAAAAAAATTAGCTTCCC
>CAJVPP010000472.1:0-31645 GCA_910592005.1 Funneliformis mosseae
ATGACAATATGATTTATCCAAAAAAACTTCTGGCCTAGTCAGAACTTTGTTATTTTCTTGTAAGTTTTCAAACTGATGTCGTAAATAACGATTACGAAAAGTAACATTTGCTGATGATTCATGCAATATATTTTGACACTCACTACAGCCATAATAATATTCCAATTTATGAAGTAAATAAAATAACTGCCATTTTGATAATTTATAGCCATTTTCTTCAAGCTTTTGTCATAATATTTGTGTTGAAAGTAGAATACCAGAGGTGTTTGCAGACATAATAAAACTTTGTAAAATTTCAGGAATATTATGGTCAAATATATTTTTTGGCTAACCTAGGATTTTTTGTGTTTGAAATTCTCTATTGTTCTTTTTATTTTGTTCAGCAACTACTCATGTAACTGTAACCTTCTCAATACCAAAAACTGCAGTAACTTTCTTGCATAATGATAAGTCATGATGTTGCTTTTAGCATTGTCGAACCTTTAAAAAATGTTGATGGATGTTAAAAACTATCTTTTGTTCATTATCAGTTAACGGACTTCTGTCTCTAATTAAATTATCTATGAGAAAAAAAAAAGTTTAAAGTTAGTAAGCTATTTAAACTTCGAACACAATCTAACCTTTCACATCATTTGTACACTTAAATGACATAATTGTTAGATTTTATATCAGATGAGAAAATTAGATAATGATTTTCGTGTATCAATCTTTTTACACCAGACTATAATTAGATTTATAAATAGTATAATAAAAAGATATTATTATTTAATAAATACAATAAATTTATTTTATTGCAAAAAATCATATTTTATTAAATATATATTTAAATTATATAAATTAATAATGCTATAAAATAGGTAATAAGAAAAATTAATAAATCTCTATTTTAGAGTATTAAAGTTGACAAACTACTCTATTTCTAATGAAAAACTTTTAACTATAGTTTTAAATATATTTTATATAATATTTTTATATTAAATATATTAGATTATTGAACTTGAAAATTGTGACACAAATAATATTGTAACTCAAATTTTAAAATTTATTTAAAATAATAAATTTATTTTAAAAAATTTATTTTATTTTTAATAGTAATAATACATCTGCAATGGTTAGTAAATTATTATTAATAAATTTTATAAAATAATAATTATCGTTATCTAAAATAATTTATTAAAATTATTTTATAATAGAATATAAATATAATATAATAGTAAAATTAAAGAAATTAAATTCTTTTTTTACTTTGATATATTATATATATATATAGGCTTTATTGATTAAAAGGATGTAGAAATGAAATTTAGTATTTAAAAAAATATAAAAAAAAATATATTTATATTTTAGTAAATTATATAAAAAAATATTAAATTAAAAAAAACAAAAAATGATTTACAATTAGCAGTATTAAATATTATCAATACATTTTCTACCTAAATGTTAGAATTCTTCTGAAGATTTACAATTTCATATAATTAAAAAAATTATATAAATATTTGTAATATAATAATCAATAATAAGTATTTATATTGATTGTTATTTATCAGTTATTTTTTTTAAAAAATAGTAAATAAAGAGTTAATAAATTTTAAATATAAATAAAATTATCAGTTTCTAAAACTAATAATTCTGAAAAAAATATTATAAAAAAACTGATTTTAAAAAACAACTATTTATAATATTATTGTAAAATATTATAAATAAAATATTATTTCTATTACTTCTAAAAATAAATAGTTTAAAATAATAATTATAGAATTCTAAATAGATTGGATACTTTACTTTATTTGATCTGAAGTATCAAATCAAGTTGAATCAAAAGTCAAATTATAGGTTACATTGAAAAAAATTAAAATTTAGTTTATCTTACTATCTAATGATCCAAAATAAATAAAATATAGTTTATTAGATTTATTTATATAATAAATCAAATAGTAGCTATTTTATTTTATACAAATTAATATTGATAAAGTTATATTACATTTTATATTTATACAGTCAGACCTCTCTAAATGCACCCCTTCAGGACTGAGTAAAAGAGTGCATTTAGAGAGGATGTGCATTAATAGAAAATATACATTTTAATAAATTTTTATAATATAATCACTCACCTTCGAACGATCCAATGCTTGAGAATCCAGTAGCTACAAGAAGGTAAGTAATTTAATGTTAGATTTTTTGATTGATTAAAAAATAAAAAAATATTAAAATATTTTTTCATAGCACTCACCTTCGAACGATTCAATACTTGAGAATCCGGTAACTACAAGAAGGTAAGTAATTTAATTGTTTGTTTGATTGATTAAAAAAAAAATATAAAATATAAAAAATATCATAGGACTTACCTCTGAACGATCAATGCTTGAAGAATTCGATAGCTACAAAAGGTAAGTGATTTTAGTTGTTAGTTACATTGATTGATTTAAAAAATAAATATTAAAAATTTTTTTTTTCATATGACTCACCTCTGAATGATCCAATAGTTGAAGAAATCTAAGATCGTCAAGTTATGCAAGATTATAATGATGCTAAAGAGTCAAGTCTGAAAAAAAAGCTGCATGTGTACTAAATTAATGAATAAAAAAAAACATCAAATTTTTAACGGTCCTATTATTTTATAAAATAGTCACATGACGTGCATTTAGAGATTAAATTGTCATATCAAAGGACAGAAAAATTTCTTGCATATGTAGAACTTTGAGAGTGCATTTAGCCTCTAAGTTCTAAGCTTGGGACCAGAACATTGTGTGCATTTAAAGAGGGTATGCATTTATAGAGAATGCATTTAGAGAGGTCTGACTGTATATAAATTTATAATATATTCTAAAACTTTATATAGTAAAATTAAATGAACTTTATCTTAGCAATTAATAATTCAAATAAATCAAATATAGTTCATTTAACTCATCTCTATGTGAGAATTCAAATTGTAGTTATTTATCTTAAATAGATTAATATTGACAAAATTATTAAATTTTAAATTTTTTAATTAAAAAATTCAAATTAGGTTGTATCAGATACCCTATTTAACTTGACCTAAACTTTTTGGATTAATCCGTCTGATTATTTAATTTGTTAAATTAAATTTAAAACTCTAAATAATTATTAAAAACTATAATAATTCTACAACAAAAAAATTTAGCAAGAAATTTTTAAAATCTACTAGAAACTAAGTAAACAAGAATACTATTAGGTATATTTTATATAAAATAGAATATTATATTCATACAATTTTTAAAAAATCTAATAATAATAAAGTTACTTGAAAAGTTCATTTAAACTAGTTATATAAAAGGCATTTTTAGATTATTAATGATTGGAAAAAAATTATTTAAATGATAAATTCACATTTATTTTATTTTAAAGTAATAAAAAGGTTTATGTATAGTATCTTTTAAAAAAAAAATCTGATATTAATTATCTTATTCTAACTGTAAAATATAATAATAATGGTATTTTAATGTAAAGATATTTTTTCTGATATAGATTGGATTCTTTAATAAGAATTAATAGTTAGATTAATAGTAAATATATATAAATAAAATTTTTAATTATCATTAAATACTATTTTTAAAAGAGTTTAAAAAAAAAATTGATAATTATCTTTTTTAACAAGTTAATGTATTGATTTATACTAATGCATAATTATAAAACTTTATTGAAAAAATAGTAAAACTTATTTTTTATAGCTAAAATCAGTATAATCAATTGAATTAAATTAGACTAATTGAACTTATAAAACTGGATCATAATTTTAGTAAATTGATTTATAGTTTAAGTTCAGTCAAAAATAACTTAACTTATAAAAATGATCAACACTGATTAAGACAGAGTCCTATAAAATATCTGTAAGATAATTTTAAATATTGTATTAGAGCCTAAGAAAATAATCTAAAAATTTGAGAAAATTGAAAGTTCTTCTATAAGAATACTGGTTAGAGATTCAGAATTAGATTTATCAAAAATTAATTAGTAATATGAAAAATAGAATTAAAATAATTATAAATACTTGTAAATATCCTATTAGATATTAATAAATATTTTTAATATATTTTTATTAAAAAAAATATATCAGATTAATTTCTTAATATAATTTTTTTTTTTTAAAAAAAAAAAATTTTTTGTTTTTTATGTTTAAATTTTGGAATAAATACTTTTTTATTAGATTTTATATAATCAAAACTTAAATACATAAAGTTTTTATATATAATTTTTTTTTTGATAAATTGATTTTATTATAAATTAAATTATTAAAAAATCATTAAAAAGTTATTATTACACGAAAGAAGATATGGATGATAACGATCTAAAAGATGACATCAATCCTTAAGAAATCATATATATCTTCTATGTCATCTATGTCATCTATAGCATATATTTCTTTTATACAATATATTTCTTTTATTTATTTTATTTTTTATCTTATATATCTATTATATTTTACTTATTTCATATATTTTATTTATTATATTTATTTTTTTTATATCTTTGGTAACTTTATATTTTTCATTTTATATAAATAGAGGATAAATTCTTTTAGCTTAGCAGTGTGTCTGACTTATAGTTTTATATTATGGTTTAGTTTAATTCCTTTAATATAATTGTATAGTACAGAGCGCTGACTAAGGCAGTACTCTATTGTTATAGTTATTAAATAAACTGTTAATTTATCAACACTCTTCTAAATCTAAATATCAAATTAAACCTTCTGCTTACCACCCATAAATATTGCTTCACTTATCACTCATAAGCATCTTAAAGAACTGACTGTAACATTATATATATTAAGTTAACTAATAATTTTTATTAAACTTTTTTATTTTTTATTGAAATAAATTATAAAAAAATGTATAAAATAAAAATATTAAAAAAAAATTGATTAAAATATTAATTTGTAAAAATAATCAATAATTTTTATAATTTATTAGGTGATTCTAAACTTTTATATAAGAAATATATGAGAACTAAACTATTAAAATCAAGTTATTAGAATTCTTTTAACTAAAAAATAGATTTTTTAATTAATATTATTATATGACATATGAATTTTATTTGGTTAAATTTTTATAATAAATTATTTTATTAATAAAACAAACAATTAAACTATTAAATTTTTTTTTTTATATAATATCAGTCAAAAAATCTAAATAGATTTTAAAAATAATAAACACAAAATTTGAAAATAATTAACAATATTATTCAAAGTTAAAAAAGTTTTAGATTTATTTAAAATTCAAAATTTTTTAATTTTAATTAAAATATTTAATATAAACTATTATTAATAGTTTAAATAATATTTAAATGAAGTTTAAAAATATTTATACTCCTAATAAAAATTTTTTATTAAAAAATAATTTTTTTTCTTAAAAAAAAATAAAATATAAAAATAAAATTAATTTTTTTTAGAATTGCTAAAAAAAAGAATTTTTTATTAAAAATTATTTTGATAATTTTTGTAATAAAAATATTTTATTTAAATTTTAAAATTATTTTTCTAATAAAATTAATATAATAATGTCTTGTAATATGATTTAATAATAAATCTTAAGTGATACAAAATAGATTTTAAGTAATAAAAATTAGAATAATAAAATTTATGTATTTTTTATAATAGCAAAAATTTTAAATATTATAAAATAATAATTTAATAGTAAAATTTTAAATAATATTATCTTATTAATTAATTTAATTTAATATTTAAAATTAGAACAATTTATTATTGATTGAAAATATTTACTATAATATAATATTTATTTGATCATTATTTACTCAAATCAATTTCTTATCCTGTAAGATGATTTTAATAGTTTAGCTTTTATATATATTAGTTATTATTATCTAATGTAATCATAAATTATATCAAATTTTAATTTTAATAATTGATACTTTAAATTTTAATTATTTAAATACTAATACTTAAATCAATAGAAATTAAATTAAAAGAAAATTAAAATTTAATAGATTTTAAATTTTAAATTTTAATTTATATTTAACAAATTTAACTTAAATTCTTTTATTTTATATATAAATTTTTAACAAATAATATTTCTTTATCAAAAGTTAGATACTATTATAGTATTGATAAAAAGTTAATTTATTAGTATTAATGATAAATTACTTATATAGTATTTAAAATTATCTACAATAATATTTATAAAAAATCTATTTTATAATAATTATTTATTAAATAATTTTATTTATTTTATAAATATACTAGTTTATAGTTTACAAGCTTATTTATTATACAATTCTACAAAAATTTTTGATTCAAAAGAATTATCTTTATAAAAAAATATAATATCTTTATATAAAATAGAAGAAATTGAAATATTTTAAAAATTATAAATATAAATCAAAAGATATATCAGTTTAATTTTTATTAAATGATTTAAAATAAAAAAAAATAGGAAATAGTTATTCATATCATGAAATTAATAAGAGAATATGATATAATTGAAGGGTAGTATCATATTTAAAGTACTTGTTTTCAATTTAAAAATCAATTTTCTAATATTAATATTTTAATTGATATTATTTTATTAGTATCACTTTTAAATATAAATGTAAGAAAGAATATTTTTTTAACATAAATTAATTATATAATAAGATAAATTTGAAATACTAGATATGTATTAATAATACTTCTAAATATATTAATAATATTGAAGATTTTAATTCAAATAAGACATTTAATTATTAAAAAAAATAAATATATATGATAAATATATACTAATAGTATTTAATTTTTTATAATATATAATATAATAATAATGATTTATTAATTATTTTTTATAAATTAATAATATAATAAAGGTTTATAATTTTAAAAAATTATTTTTATAAAATTAAAAATTTTATGCTATAAGAAATTAGATTATACATCAAAAAATATTATTTAGAAATTATATATATAAAACTTTCAAAAATGACATAATTATAAATTTATTTATATATAATTTAAATATTTTAAAATTAAAAATTTTTGTCTTATGAGTTGAATTAACTAGTAATTTTTTTTTTTGATTTTTACTTAAAATATATTATAATTTTATTATAAATAAAATTTCTAATAAGTCAAATTAAATAAATTTTTCAAAATTTATAATTATACAAATTAAAATACAGTTAATTGTTTTTAGAATTTTGATTATAAAATATTATTTTTTATAAAAAAATATTGTATAAAAGAAATTTTCTAAGTTTACATAAGGTATATGTACCCGGATCACGTAACAGATATATTTGTCACCGGTGTCATTTCTCTCCGCCTTTAGTTTTTAATATTTATTTCAGGAACTTGGAATTTTTATGTGAAAAATCATTATTCGTAACTCCCTATCTATCACATGGCTAATTTCTTAATTTCTTAATGCTAGCGAATAATAATGTTAATGTCGGTCATGTCACGTGTCACGTGTACATACACCCGTGTACAAGTAGCCAATATTATTTTATAATTTATATTTATCTTATTATATATTATATATATTATATTATTATAAATTTTATTTAAAAATAATATTTTAACAAAACTTTATTAAATTTTTTTATTATGTTAAAACATTTTATATTATTAATTTTTTTTTATAAAAATATTATTAAAAATATATTTAATAAAATTATACTTTGGATATTAAATAAAAAAAAAATGAGAGTCAAACTTTATAAATATTTAATCAATATGAAAAACTGATAAAAAATAGACAAATAAATATATCGCACTAAATTAACCGTCTCTGTATAACCCTAACGACGTACAAGAAAAGTGGGTACTAGAAAAAAGAAAACGCGCTAGTTAATCAATTAATTTCATTAATACTAAAATCAAATTTTAAATTTGAACGAACTCATCTTTAAAGATTTGATTTTCTATTTACGATTTATTTTACGATTTATACTTGTCAAAAAAGCACTAGTCTCACAAATCATTAAAAAAAACATCAAAAATAATACGCTTTTTGCTCCTGTTTGATCTTGCGTTTAAAAGTTTTATTAAAAATGTAATACAATATTTTTTTTTTTCACTATTGGTAAATAATAAAGTACAACTTAAAGAGCTTGTAAGTTTTATTAGTTCAATTAAACAAGTATTCATTTTAAAAGATTTTCTTAAACAAAATGCTTCGGCCCTACTACGAGACTGCAGCAGAAAGCTGGTACCAATAGGCTTACGAAATGTAAGCGCCTATGCTCCTTCCCACGCATAGTACTATGCCGTTCCGATAAATACCCAACCAGCCCTACCATGAGACTTCCAGAAAACTGGGTACCCACGGGCTTACCAAAGATAAGCATGCCACGCCCCCACCCACGCGTAACATCATGCTGCTCCATAATATCCAAAACAAAAAAAACAAAAAAAAGCAAAATAAAGAGATAGACAAACCCGCGAAAAAACAATAACCAAAAAATACAACAAGCAAACAATAAAAAGCATGACATACCTCGTTCTTATCCCACCCTCACAACAAAAAAAATAAAACAAAAAAAATAGCAAATAAAGAAATGGCTCACCTTCTTACCTTAAACTCTTACCACCAAAAAATACAACAAGCAAACAATAAAAGCATGACATACCTCGTTCTTATCCAACCCTCACAACAAAAAAAAATAAAACAAAAAAAATAGCAAATAAAGAAATGGCTCACCTTCTTACCTTAGACTCTTACCACCAAAAAATACAACAAGCAAACAATAAAAAGCATGACATACCTCGTTCTTATCCAACCCTCACGTCAAAAACAACAAAACAAAAAAAAGCAAATAAAGGAATGGCTTACCTTCTTACCTTAGAGCTCTCCAACAAAAAAAGAAAAAAAAAAGAAACAAAGCAAAAATAAATAAATGGCTTACCTTCTTTCTAACCTTAGAACCCGACAACTAAAAAATAAAACGTACAAAAAAAAAAAAATCAAATAAAGAAATAGTTTACCTTTTTACCTTCGCGTTCTTAACCAGCCCACATGTCAAAGAATCTTTATTGTTGTTCCATAAGTTTTATATTATAAGAAAGTTCCAGTATTCATAAATATAGGTAAAAGTCTCGAGAAAGTTTGTATACTCATCGTAACATGATTAGGGGGTACGAAATTTAGTAGGATTAACAGGGGTATGACTTGATCGTCACCACACAAACCCGTGATCTTTACAGAGTATATCCAAGACGTAATAGAGCTCTTAAAATAATTGCATTAAATATATTGAAATTCACCCAGAGGACATTCTTCGTAAAAAACAACCTGATTTTTCATGGCCATTTTAGCAGATCTCTCGTTTAAAACATTTGCGGTGATATTGCCCATCGGACTTGCGTGAAAAAAATTGATAAGAGAGGATCATTATATCACTTGTGTGGTGTGGCCGATGATAGTGATTCGTTATTACCTCCACTTGATCTTGTACCATGCAAACATAAGGTACATTTTGAATGTATTTATAATAATAGAAAGTTATGCCCCGAATTGATGATTTGAAAAAGAAGGATATTACATTTCACCTACTTTCTATGAAACGCCCAAGAAAAGAAAGTGGCAAGTTGAATCACGTAAATTTACCAGAGTGACAAAAGCCTAAACTCATAATTCGCGAGTTGTCCATTCAACCAACTAGTGAATTATCAATTTGTGCACCTTCCGAAGGTTCTGAAATTGGCGAAGTTTCGATTCAATTCCATAAATTATACTATGACATTGATATTGCGGAAAAAAACGTGGATCGAAATAATAGGGAGTTAATTTGTTTTATTTTCGTTTCGGGAAAGCGATTCGCAAAGCAATCCCCCACAAACAGCGCATACAAAGCTGAACGAAGAAGTTAAGGAAATACTTCCGGAAAATGTGAAAAGAGGTATGGTACGCAAGTGAACAAATACGGCCAGGAAAAATTTACGACATCTTTATAGTGATAGGAGAAGATAAAAATTTTGCGCATTTTATTGCGCTACAGTCAATAGTCACTTTGGCTCCCACGAAACTTCCCCAGCGCAACAAACAAAAATCACCGGACAAATAAGCGTGACAAATAGGATTTCGCATATGACATTTTAATTCATTCCGTTAATTTCCTCATCTCTTCTTTCTATGATGAGATCTGGGTTCCTAGATGTGTTGAAACGATTAAAAAAGAAAACTAAAATGTATTTCAGCAAGAAGGAAGAAAAAGCGTGGCAGATTAAAAAGTTCGCTATTCCACGAATCATTCCTAGGATTTCTAACTCTTGGAAGAAATGGACTTGTTCAGCCTTACAATTTGGTTTCGAATTTCCGGTGATTGGTCAATCCATACGGGTTTGAAATAGAGCCCACGGGGGATAGTTGCAGTTTTTGTTTTTTGTTTTACTCTTACTCTATTTTATTTTTATTTAATTTGATATTTAATAAAATTACAACAGTACCACATCGTTAAAAAAAAAAAATAAAATAAAAAAATAGGATTTCACATATCGAAAAAAATTCAAAGCCCACGATGTACTCGCATAAATGTGCATATAATAAAAAATGATAGCCGAAAGGCGCCATATATATCGTTATGATTTGCGAAGGTTAATCCAATTGGTATGTTGACATTTTTAATTATTCCGTTTTTTGGGTATGTTTTGAGATGATAATGCAAATCCGATTTCGACTCAATCGTACAATTCTAATAAATATTTAGAATTTTTTTTTTCGCTGTAAAACTATTTTTTTTAAATAAAATTTTTTTTTTCGCTGTAAAACTATTTTTTTTAAATAAAATTTTTTTTTTTTTTACTATGCTTAACTTTTTCGAAGTATCTGCTGTATTTCGTCATAACAAGCCACCAATCAAGAGTCTATCAAGAGTCTATCTTATTATTAGTCACAATTTATTTAGCAAGGTCATTACAGTATTTATATGATTTCAAACTTTCTCAAAAGCGCTCCAAAATTTCTTCGAAAACTCAAAATGAATTTATCACATTATAGCAATTTTATCGAAATGGAAAAGTCGTTCAATTGTTTACTTCTAAAAAACACTAACAGCTCTGCCCTTTTTCCAGTTGCCATTTTCAAAGACAAAGATGAAAGATTCGTCATATTTGATCAACATATAATCAATTTAAACGTGAAAAGAAAAAAGTTGATAATTCTGACGATATTAAACTTTGGAAAGTTAATTTCGATGAAGAAAAGATTAAAGATAAAAACGTTTTTACCGAAGATGAAATTGTAAAAGGACTTAACGGAAATGAAATGAAACCTCATAAACAGTTTATTGAATATTTTCAAGCTGAATTAGATAATCAAGTAAAATTTACAGCGAGTAACATTCACATCATCGCCACTGGTAAGTGTTTTACCTCTCGAATAAAATTCGCGGCTATCATATATAGATTTTTGTCTGATGTTATTTTTTTTTTTCCTAAAAGCACAAAAGCTACCTGATCAATTAGAATTTCGTAATCCCCATCCTCTTCTCATAGGAAGTGGTTCCATTTGGGACTTTCAAGCCTCAAATGCTTTGAGAGGAAAACTTAAGGAAGCAATTCATGATCAGTACAAGTTTTGGAAAGTTGAACAACGTGAAAAAACAAAAATACCAGAATATTTCATTCTAGCAGGAGCTGGAGAAGGTAAATCTCGCACTGCGCAAGAATTGCCAAAATTATTAATTGAATGTGCTGAAAGTGATGCCGACTTACAAAATCGCCTTAAAAGATGCTCTTGTATTTAATTTATCGTTTGAAAATGGGACTAAATTAATTCGGGGAGAAGAAGACATAAGCTCTAATGCAATTGGTAATCGAATGCTCTTTCAATTACTGAAGCAAACTAATGAAACTTGGAATGATTTTAAGAATCGATATGATGTAACACCAGAAGATGTATTGCGCAAAATTGCCAAACATCGCACTCAAGAAGTTAAGGATCTGAATGTAATTATTATTCTGGATGGTTTACAAGTAGCAATGGATCATCCTAAAGATGGAAAAAACAAAAACACAAATTATTTTTTTTAAGATTGCATCTCCTCACTTGGCATTCTTTCGCTTTTTGGTCCATTTGTTGTTGTCTGTTGTACGGTCACCATCAGCATGCACATTCATGATTTCCTTGCCAGTTCAGCACAAAAAAGAATTTTTCTACCAGTCACATCATTACAACCTCCGAAAATAAATAACATCCCAGTTTTTAATGATAGCCCAATAATGGATATGCTCATAGATGATATGGGAGGTCATGGACGTGCATTGGAGGCTTTAGGAGAAGCATTTGAAGATAAAGATTTAAGCAAAATCAATTTTATCGATCTAATAAATAATGTGCGATTGAATCTCACATATAATTATTCGGGATGGCTGGCCAAAACTGCTTATTTGAGACCTATCCTCCGCATTATTTTGGCACATATATCTGTTAACAAAAATCAAACCATCCTTGGTCTTGACGGAGAAAAAATTAAAATAGATGATGTAATACAGTTTGGACTAGTTCGATTTGAGAGTTTCGATCCTGACCGAGTTGTTGGTTATCTATCGTGTCCATACATTTGGCTATGGATTATGGCTCACGCATATCACGAAAATATAAATGATCCTTTATTACGAAATTGGGATTTTGCTTACTACAATGAGGTACTCAACGAAGCAGGAGACCCTAATATCCCACCTGGTTGCCAATACTGGCAACATTTTGAGTATTTAGTTGCTCAGTTTCGCTCTCTAAAATCGAATATCTATGATTATGACCAACGAGTTGATCTCAGTGTCATTCATAATGGTGCCACGCATAACTTTAGCCAAGTTTCCATATCCAATCGACAACTTACATTATCAAAATCAGTTGAAAGAGTCAGCACCAAGTCTGAAGATTATAGGAATCAAGATACAACAATTTTGTGTCAGAAAGGATGAATTGATCTTGCAAATGCAAGTCATATTATAATCAATGCATCTGCTGCTAAGTTTGGAGATAACTTTTGTTCAATATATATGTCAGAGTCTAAACAACTACAAACGGAGGCACATCAATACAAATTATTGAGAGAACAAGCATTTCTCAGAAAAATTTTGAAGAAGAATATATAAAAGCAACTAGTTCAGGTGATATTTTCATTTTTTACACATCAGCATTCTCCCAACAACTTGAACTCCAACCAATGTCTGCAAAAAGAAACTGGAAAGAATATTTCAGTCCTTTCGCTGGGAGATGCTATAATTATGCTATGGGGCCACCAGATATTAATAAAGCGACATTCACTCAGCTGACTGGAATTGAGGGAATTGCAAAAAAAACGTGCTAAAACTATAATGGAAGAACGAGATCGTGTCGAATTTTTTGATATTGATGATTGTGAAAGGAGAACAAAAATTCCGCGTCAATAAATTGAGCCTTTTTTTTTCAAAAGAGTAAAGCATTTTTATCATGAATATTATATGTGGGAACTTTCCTGTTTATCTTGAGAATTATCAATTATTATTAATTTCGGTAAATATATCTTATATGCATAGCAAAACTGCAAAACCTTAGCTATTATATATGAAAATGAAATTGTTTTATAACGTAATTTTATTTTATTAATAAAGCATTATGACTCTGCGAATATATTAATATGTATGGAAATATCATTTTTTTTTACTTTCGATTTATTATCAATAAGAAATTATGATCGAAAAAGAAAATTGTATGCAGATTAACGTAAATTTGATAGTTGATAATTTTTTTATAAGGTAAATTTTAAATATTTCGTATTTTATTCTTTGCTTTACTTGCACAAGATGAATAAACTTGAAGAAATTACTGAAGAAAGTTCTAGACTAGAAGAGTTCGTTATGAAAGTGTGGCTGTACAAAAGAAAGCAAACCTAAACTAATATCCATTTTTTCATTAAAAAATTTCTTTGATTTTATTAGCATTCACTGATTCTGACATTGCATGTCTTGTATAAGTATAACTGACGAACGACCATTTCGACCAGTGCGGGCGTGATTTTTATTTTCTAGAATGATTTTTATGATGACGTTAGGATGTGCATCGGAAAAATTATCTTAATCACGTGATGTCAGCTTTAAAAAAAACCACAACTTACCCTCTTTACATTTCAGCCAATCAGAATTATATCCAATCATTAAAATTCATTAAAGTTTTGGTGAACGTTCCATTTTCTTATTTATACATAAAATGGTAGATTCAGTAGCAAGAAGATTACTTAAAGAGCTCAAAGATTACCGGAACGAACCAAACCCAGATCTTATTGAGCTATCACCCATATCGGATGATAACATCTTGATCTGGAATGCAGTCTTACGTGGAGAGTCGGACACTCCTTATGAAGGTAATGCGATCTTTTTTTTTTTAACGGTAATTTAGTTTAATTTGTTCGTTCATTGTATTTTTCTACGTTATCTTAATTAGGAGGGCAATGGACTTTACGTATTGAAGTTCCAAAATCATATCCTATTCATCCACCTAAAATCAAGTTCTTGACAAAGATCTGTCATCCAAATATATCTTTTAAGGTAATCAATTTATCGCATACAAGTGTCAAGAAAAATATTCATTTTTATTTATTACTTAGACTGGGGAGATCTGTCTTGATATTTTAAAAACGGCTTGGAGTCCTGCGTGGACTTTACAGTCTGCGTGTATGGCGATCAGATTATTGTTGTCAAATCCGGAACCGACAAGTCCACTGAATTGCGATGCTGGTAAGAACTTTATAATTAAGTCTTTGACTTCCTTGTACTTATTGTATCTAACAAATATTTTTGACATTCAACAGCAAATTTACTTCGATGCGGTGATTTCATGGGTTACGAATCTTTGGTGAAAATGTACACGCAGCTTCACGCAATGAATCAACAAGATAACGAAGAAAGTAGTTGAGAGGTAGGAATGTAACGAGCTTTATTAATAATATCAATCCGTTCAATTTATAAAAATTAGTTTACACCGTAATATTAAAATTAGATTTAGGTTTATATATAATGATAAATTACAATATTTTAAATATATAATATAGAATGAAATAGTTTAAATAAATAATGAATTATTATTAAAAAAAAAAAGTAATCTTTAAGATATTGATTTTAAGTCATTCCTAATTTCCGTTCCAACCTTTCAAATTCATGTTGAGAAACTGATTCTTCCTCATCCAATATTTGTTCCACGCAAGTAACTTCTGGAATATAATGCATTAACATATTCTCAATTCCATTTCTCAGTGTTATAACTGAAGAATCACAAGATCTGCAAGCGCCTTTCAATTTCAATTTGACAATCCCATTATCAAATCCTCTATACTCAATATCACCACCATCTTCTTGTATGGCAGGTCTAATTCTTGTATCTAATAATTCTTTAATCATTTGAACAACTTCAGGATCATCATCTTTAATTTCTGTATCAGAAGGTGGTTGAGCTTCTGTTAATATCGGTTGTCCCGAAGAAAAGAAATCCATAATATCTGCATATATATCAGGTTTCATTAATTGCCAAGGTGTATCTTGGTCCTTGCTTATGGTAATAAAATCAGGTCCAAAGAATACCCCTCGAACTCCATCTATTTGAAACAGTTTCTTTGCAAGTGGAGAGGTTGTCGCTGAATTTCCTGAAAGAAATTCTGCCGTTCCACCATCCGGCATAACCGATACTCCAGGTTTAAATTTTAATGAGTCTTGATTAGGCGTAGTTTCGGTTTGAATGAACATTGTACGAACTATAATATATTAAAACACCAATATTTACTTAACCAATGTATTCTACACTATAAAATAATATATAATAATTAACAATTTACCTTGAAAATTCGGGAACTTGTACAAATTATTTCTATTCATATTCACGCTTCTCGTTGATTCACAAAAGCGTAAAGAACCATTATGAGAACTTAGCAATGTATTTGTTCGTGTAGACATGGGACGGTGCTGTATATAAACATTATTTAAAGAACTTTTAACCGTTCTTCTTAAAGTTAATAATACTAATCTAGAAATCATATTTTTTTTTTTTTTTTATGAGCGAAATGTGTCGAATGCGAAAAAACGATCTTTTTTTCGTCAGGATCGATCACATAAGCATCATTTATGTTTATCCAAGTTAACGCCCGATGTAGGGTGGGCCCATTTTCTGCGGCGTTAAACTCAAATTATGCTTGCTTTATATAGTTAAATATGCAAGTATATTCGAAAATTTTTTATAAAATATGCTTCGTTTTTTTTTGTTTTTTTTCAAAAAATGCTAAAAAATGCGATAATTTCATCAAATTACTTTATTTAAAATCTATTATGATTATACTGCAATTACAAATTTTGATTATTAAAATACAAAAAATTCAAAGCAACAATTGAATTTTCTGAATTTTCTGAAAGAGCATGTCGTCTGAAAAACTTCGTTCTACATCTACTCGAGATACCGGAAGCCAAATATATTCCTAAGGCTAGTCTTGCTGAATTCGGTAAGCTTTTTATTTTGTTTTTCCAATAGATATTTAATCAAACTCACCATCATCAAACTCCTCCAATCTTGCATAATTTGATCTGTTGGATTTTTAAATTCTTGAATTTCCGAATATAAACTAATTATTATAATGATGTTGCTGAGTACACGATCTTAATCTTCTTAATCTATAGATCTTAACTGCGGATGTGCTATATGATATGCGAAAAATGCGGACCAATTAAATCTGCGACAGCATATGCTATTGCGAAAAATCGTGATTTCTGCGCATATTATGCCGCCGCAGAAAATGGACCACCCTAGCCCGATGTGATAAATATTAATTACATGACACAAGTTCCTACATTTTTGTTTGTCAAAATATTTTTATAACCATATGTCATCATTCTTCAGCTTCTTCTATTCCAAGCCAAAAACCGAAGAGGTTATGGCTACGACGAGCCTAACTAGCGAAGGTAAATAAATAATAATCTTAATTATATTAATAATATTATTATTTATTGTAGTCTTTTTCCTACTCAAAGTTTGTTTTTCCTTTAAGAATTAGAAACTACAAGTTCTCCGGTTAAAACTACTACAGAAGATCCTCGATCAGAACCTCCATCACCTGTCAACCTACTTTCTCCTTCACGTATAACACAACCGCAATCATCACAACTCGACTCGCAGCCTAAATCACCGAAGGAACAAGATCGTGAGTTTCCTAATTCTGTCTCATTCGGTATTCCACATGTTCTGTTCAATAATTGCTTCGTCATTTATACTACTACTAGAACCTTCCAATTCTTATACTGACGATGAAATTCTATTGTATATCGCCGAAAATAACGAATTGAAGTATGTCTGTGCGTGTTATCCATTATAAAAAAAAAATGAAAATGAAAGACACATTTCGCGTCTCATTAAATGTAAAATATTACTCTGGTTTTTAAAGCGTTTCCTGGTTAGAAGTTAAGAAGATCATCAAAGAGAGACTTACAAAGGTATTCTAAGCGAATTCAATTCATATTTAAATTTTAAAAAGTTCTAATATGAATCATTCCTTTCTGTAGACGTCCCATGACCCAGAAATTTCAATTTTGATAAATGGTGAGGATTCGGATAAAAATGAGGGAGACGAGAAAGATATTGAAAATTATATGCATGCCATTATTCAATTATTGGACAATTTTGATAGGTAACTATAATTTTGATCTCATTTGCTTTGTCATTATTCAATATTAACTTGGAAAGTGCCATTTTCTACCTTGATCTATAAGACCACCATTTACAATTCAAAGACTTTCTGAGCTTATAGTAAAGCCTTTTCAACATCATAAAACTTTGATCAAGTGGCTTCGAGCTGTGGAAAAGGTAATCCAGTAGAAACATTCTGTTTAAGCAAGTTTCATAATTTTATCATCAATAATTCACCTTTATTTATTGGAAACAATTGAAACACATTATTTATAATTTATTCCGTTTCTTTCTATCATCTCGATAGGTTTTAACGGTGCAATCATCTATGGATATGTTCCCATCCATAACCAATACAGTTACGCTTACAGATAAGTTAGAATTAATGGAAGTTACCACATCTCCAAAGTTGGTTCCTATTAGTTTTGCTTATAACGCAGAAGAGATAGAGAAGGAAAATGCAAATTCTCCTAAATTAGTTCCTATTAAATTTGCTTATAACGCAGGATTAGATGTGGCCGAGAATGAAGAATCAGATGATGAGATGAATGAAGATTATTTTTATGCTAAACGAAAAATCGTTATACCAAAAGATGATTTAGATGATGTAGAAACATTTGAGAATAAAATTGACGAGATGATTGAAGGAAAAAAACAGGACTTTTACGTAGAGGAAAATGATGATGTATCCGCAGAGAAAAGTGAACAAGACGTTAAAAAGATCCTTAATAAAAAAAGAGATTACGATGTTGAAGATAATTCGATTGAGGAAAAGGAGGAGAATGTGGAAAAGATGATCAAGAAAAAGAAGGAAGATAATGTTGAGAATAAAATGATTGAGGTGGGCGAAAATATTTCTGAAGGTGTTGAAAACTTACTTGAGGTGAAAAGTACTATCAAGGAGGAAGGAACAGAGAATGACCGAGAGAAGGATATAAGTGAAGAGAACTTGGAGACAAAGTTAAAGGAAGATTTTGAGGTAATTCAAATAGATAATTTGATAAAAGAAAAACATATAAATGTGGAAAGTGAGGGGGATATTGATGAAAAAGAGATCAAGGAAAAAAGCGAAGCGAATATCGAAAACATTTCCGGGGAAGGAGATATTAATAATATTAAAGTGGTAAGTGAAGAGTCTGTAAAAGATAATGAGGAAGAGAGTATAGAAAAAGGACAGTTTAAAGAAAGAATAAATGAAGTTAATGTAAAAGAAGATATTACAGAAAAAGGTGATGATGATAATGTAGCCGAGTTGAGCAAGGAAAAATTAAGAGGAATTGAAAATACAAATGAAGAGACGAAGAAAGTAGAATAAATACGGTAAAAAAACAAGCAATTAGTAGAGAATATATACAGTCAAACAATAAATTTTTGGATAAAAATTAATGGATGAATTTTGTTTTTAAATCATAATCATAAATATTTATTGATGGGTCATTTTTTAATACAATTTCAAAAGTAATAATGTAATTAAAAAAAAGCTCATTTAACATGGTAATTTGTTTTAAATTAAATAACTTTATCACAAAAAAAAAAAAAAAAAACAAACAAACAAACAAAAAAAAAAATAAAATAATAGTAAAAAAAAAAAATTATAATAAAAAAAGACATGCAACTGAAATGAATAATACTTGTTTAAATAGTATTTATGAAAATTTACATTAAATGTTTCATAACTTATGAAAGAAGTAAATAATATATATATATATGAATGATTTCAAAGATTTTTTTTTTCTTTTTTTAGCAATATATTGAAATAAAATAATAAATAAATAATAAATAATAATCTACAAATGTCAGTTTTTTATTTTTTTTTTTTTTTTTCTCCAGATAAAATAAATAAATAATAATAATAATAATAATAATAATAATAAAAAAAAAAAAAAAATAAAAAAAAAAAAAAAAAAAAAAATGATAAAAAAAAAAAAATTTGATAGAATAATTACATTTCATTTTCACTTTCTGTAGCTCCACCATAATCACGTCTTAAAGGTAAATCTGGTAAATCGTTTATATCATCAGAATAATTATTAAAATCAGGAAAAGCCTCATAAGTGCTACCATCATCACCCATATTAATCCCTATATTGCTTCCATTTGTTGACATGGTTAATCCACTAATCGTTCTTGCGTCGTCGTCAGTTTGTGCAGAATCAGTATATTCAGGATCGTAATATTCATAATTGTTATATGAGGTACTTAAATAAGATGAATTAGTAAAAGATTTGGATTGTGTACTAAAACTTTCCTCGTCATCTTCAATATTAGTAGCTAGTGGACTATTTATTCTATTTTGATAATTTGAAAAATCAACTCCACGAGAGATTATTCCATGAGGAACGGAATAACTTCGACGATGAACACCATAATCTCTTTGTGTGTAATCAGGTAAACTTGATCGATTTTGTTCCGAAATCATTTTTAACCAGTAATTTTCAAACACTTGGTCTGAAATAATAGTTAGAAATAAAATAAATAAATTAAAAAGATTAAAAGAAGAAATATTAAATAAAAACCGAATATCATATAACACGCTATCTGATTCTACCTAGTCCTAACGCATGCGAATGACGAGCACCCACAGAATTTAATGCTTGACTTACTCCGGCAGTCAAGGAATTTGTTGAAACTCCATGAACCAATTGTCTCAATAATCCATCATGCCTCGAAGCGGAACCATTTAAAAGTGGTGTCGAGGGAAGAACAACCGGTTCGGCCAGTGTATGTCTACGAGGAATGCTCGTAGCAACTGACCTTTGATGATTAAATGGTAAATATTGTCTATTAAATTCGCCTGAACCATTAGATGCGCTAAATTCGTCAGGTAAGACAGGAAGTACAGCACGTAACGGATCTATCATAATGCTGTTACTTCTGACAGTTCCACTCGATAAATTATTAGGATTTTGAGAATAACCTTCAGAGTTGTTTCGATTAGATGTAATAAAATAAACACCTACAAACGTTGACATACATCCAATAAAAAAACCAGTGAATTTCCAAAAATTCATATCTGCAAAATCCTTATATAATACAGCACTTCCTATGATTGCAGAGATGGTGAAAAGGACAAATTGAGTTGGAATGACCTCCTATAACATGAAAATTTTAATTTAATAGAAATTAAATTGAAATTAAATATATATATTATATGTATATATATTTTTCCTTAAATTTCAAAATTTATTATTTACCGTTGAATCAAACTGTTTTAAAGCTTTGTTAAGATATTTAATTTGAAGCACTGCTGTACTCATTAAAATTATCACTAAGAGGTAAGTTATGGGATATGTAAACATTGCAACGAATGTCATTGTCAACATAGATGAAATGGATTTTGTCGCCAATACAGTATATCCACCTAAAATGTACACACGAGCATATTAGAATTTTCTTTTTGAAACAAATTGTGATGGACATTAATTAAATAAAATTACCGAAAATTGCGACTAAGGATAAGTCAACAAAGCACGTCTTGTGACCAATCCGATCCGACAAATACATTAGAAAGGTCGCCAATGATGCAGTGATGATGAAATAGATTATAAATGGTGTCTGTTTAATAGCATTCCATATGGCTTCTGGATCAAGCTGTAGTTTACAAGAAAAGTATTAGATAAAGAAATTCTAGTCGAATTACGGAGAATAAAATGTCCACATATATATAAATACTTTTGCTTCATCAGATTTTGAATTAACCACCACCACAACCGCTCCGATTATCGCAATAAGAACTCCTAATAAATCCTGCTTACGAAATCTCTCTTTCAACATGATCGGAGCCAGAATAACATTAGAGATCAAAGCAACTGTTCCTAAAGGGGCTACTACCGAAGCAGGTGCGAATGCATAAGCCATAAAATTTCCCAATTCACCTTGATAGAAAAATGGGTTTAATCATTGACAAATAAAATGAGTACACATCATACGAAATAAAATTTCATTTACCAATGATCATTAAAAATATGCCGGTCCACCATGCTTTTGAACGAAGGTAGTTTGTTTCACTATACTGTTCTGGATCTAATAATACTTCATAACCATCGTCATTTTGAGTATGTAAACTACGTGAAGATAAATCTGAACCAAAAGAAGCAGCTTGTGAATTTGTATTAGAATTATTTATGAATGCTAGTTGGAGCCTTTGCAGCTCGTTATGGGCGTTTTTTTGAAGGTTTAACGCAACAGAAATCAAAATCTAAATTGACAAAGAAATCTGAGACAACAAATTAAAATAATAATGATGATAATAATATTAATAATAATAGGCCATAAAACTTACATTGCCTGTTACGGCGAAAATAACGCCGATGAAAGATTTGACCTCGGGTAAGGTTTTAAGAGGAGGCCACATTTTTTGTTTTTCAGCGAGTTCTTGCAGTGAACATTTGGGGCGTAAGGAATGGCGATATTTAAGAAGGAAAAACAAGGGAAGTTGTTTCAACTTATATTAATGAGGTCCGAACTTTGGATCTCTTATATTCTACGTTGTTTTCAAACCAATAATTAACGACTCAAGAGTTGATTTCCCCGTTGTCATGTTTATAGGTTCATATAGTGCAGTGTAACGATGAAGTCTCCTAATTTCCCTTCTTGTACATGCATGACCCGATGGAAAAAAACCCTTCTTTTAATTACCAAATCTTGCCTTTTATGGATGAATTAATAAAAAACCACTTAAAAAAAAAAAATTTATACGTACACATTATTATTATTATTTATTATTATTATTATTAGAATGTTTTTCAAAATCTATTTTAATTTTATAATAATTTTACTTTTGGATATATCTTACTTTCAAGGAGGTCATTCTCGTCGCCATGGTCATAGTCATGGCGGTCCAAGTATACCTGGTCTTGTTATTAACACGATTCAAAATAGTATGTTGACAATTTCGTTTATAAAGTATTCTTCATTAGCCGCAAATTAAACTCTCGTTATACTTTAACAGAATATCTTTGGAGGTGTTTAGATTCTGCAATAAACCCATTGTATTTGAGTGAATGTAATAGGGGACCTAGTCAAATTAAATTCCATATAGAATTGCTTCATCAAAGTTATCCAGGATGCGCAAAGCCATTTAAAATATATGGAGCTGGAGGAACTGTGTATATTGATTATTGTATTAGACTGTCGTTGCCTTTACGTTTGATCTTTCAACTTCTCATAACCTTATTTATTTCAAATGTTTATTTAGGTTGTCATGGAATGAGAAAGAAAATTACGTCGTCATGAATTCATCGATCAATGCTGAAAACGCAGAGTGGTGTTATAATGATTCAAATTACGAGGCAATAAATCATTCTTTCAATTGTATCAATTACATCCCATTAATTCTGTCACTAAATATCTTTTTTTTTATTTAAATTCCGACTATAGGATTCATTTACTATACACCCAAATGAAAGGCCGAAAGATTGCTTATCAGCTCCTTTTAAAGAAGGAGATCCGGTATTTGTAGTTGATTGTTTAGTTAAAGATGATATTCAAACGTTAGGAATATCTTGGGAGTTACTAAATACAATAGTGATAGTTCCTGAAACAGATGATGATTGAATCACATCTAATAGATTAGAATACTTAGATATATATTATATATTTTTAAAGCTATAGTAGTTTAATAAAAATTTTAAGACAGGTTTCTTAATTTCTTTTATTATTATAAAATATAATATTAATCCCTACATTATTGATTTTGACAAGTAACAAAATAAGAAAGTTACAATTATTTATTTATTAATTCTTAAGAAGACGATGAAGCAATTTGAGCGAGATGTTTTGATAGAGGGCCATGATGTGATAAATATTTCACATAAGCACCATCAGGTTGCAAGAGACCATTCTGTCTCTTTTCAGCATATTCTTCTCGAGATAATTTTGTAAATCCCCATTTCTTGGACACAACGATCTTTTGACGTCCAGGGAACTTGTACTGTGTTTTAAATACAAAATAAATTAATACCGATTTAATTCTTCTATTAGTAACTTGTGAAGTTAATATTATAATTTATAAGATACCTTAGCACGTCTAAGAGCCTCAACTACAGTTGGCTTGTTATTATCTTTGGTGCGGACAGAAAAGATGATCTGACCGATATCAATACGAGCAACGGTTCCCGTGGGTTTACCAAAAGCTCCTCGCATACCAGTTTGCAATCTATAATTAATTTAGTTAATTAAAATCAATTGATACTGGTCTAACAAATAAATATAAAAAAAAATTTACCTGTCAGCACCGGCACATGACAACATTTTGTTGATGCGAATAACATGGAAAGGATGAACACGAACTCTTAAATGGAAAGAGTCTTTACCGGCTAATTTAGTAATATACTTGTTAGCACAGATACGTCCAGCTTCCAATGCTTCACTAGAAAGTTGTTGATATTCGTCAGAAAGCAAATGAATACAGAGAGGAAATTCGTCTACATTTGCCTTCTTTCGGCCCAAATCAAAAATTCTAATTTTTGGATCTAATTATTTTTTTTTTTTTTAAAAAAAAAAAAAAAATTACATTTTTATTCAATTACATATAAATCTTAAATTTGATTGTATTTTATTCTTACCGGGAACACCACGGCAGAAACGACTCTTGGGATAAGGTTTATTTTTACAGTATCTGTAACAGCGAGCTGGACGACGACCCATTTCTTAGGCTTTTTTTTTTTTTTTTTTTTGGAGAGTTTTTGACCAATAAAAATAAATTTTAACTTTTTTTAAAAAAAAAATAAATTTTTTTTGCCCCCGTATTTATATTTTTTTTTAATATATTACAAATCATTTTCATAGAAGTCGAATGAACATTCTGACTAATCAATAACAGACCTCTTTAATTCTGGGCAACGTTAGGGATTACAAAATATCAGGTTACGTTAAATTATGTAAATTATAAAAATAGATTAGATGTGATTGCATTCTGGGGTCAAAGGTGTTACTTTGAAAAGATTGGAAAATTCTGTTCGAAAAATCGTCGGATGAGAATCAATATTGGGACATAAAAATGAGCACGGCCAGTAATGCTCCAGGTGCTCGATCGCCAAATGTGAATGGCGATTCAAGACGGATCCCTAGTTTAAGTGATTCGCGTTTAAACGATTATTTACCAACATCATTGCACCTTGAAAATCTTGCAAACACAGTAACTAGCACAATGACAACTACTGTCTCAACTACTGCATCAATGCTTTTCTCTCCTTTAACAACTCGTGCTGTTAAAGGAGACACTGCTTATATTTTATCCGAGCTTGCACCTCAATTAATGGATCAGCGTCGCTTACAACAATTTATAAGTAATGGAAACTCTCGTCATGCAAAAGAAAACTCAAAAAAAATAGTTTCTGCAGAAGACATTTCTACAAGCACAACTCCAATACCCGATGATATTTTATTAGACTCAGAAATACCAGAATCTAAAGCTCCATTATCATTATTTCAAGGTTACAAGGCAACTTGTCAAGACGTTGAAACACATAAAAAATCTAAAAGAAAATCAAAGTTTCATAAACGAAAAGTAAGAGGTCTTTTAACTGACACTTTTGATGCAACGTCAGATACAGGTAGCAAAATTACTTTTAATAAAAAGAAAAACTATTGACATTATTTTTTGTTACATAGACTTATTAAAGTCTGATCTTTTAATAAGTATTTTATATTTTCTATCCATAAATAGCGTCGGCAGATAGTGATTATAAACCTCTTAATCAACTTATTGCGGATCGTGATAGAGTTGTAAGAGAGAATAACAAAATACAAATGCAAGAGGTAATATTTTAAGATGAGTGATGATAAATAAGATTCATTACATTTCGAGAAATTTAATTATAATAATTTATCTTAAATTTAGTCGCGAACAAAAGCCGATATTAAAAAAACTGAAAGTGAAATTGCAGAACTGACTACTAGAAAGTTAAATTTGGAAAACAATTTGGCTACATACAACAAACGACAGGTCGAATTATCTAGCCAATGTAAATGTTATATATATGTGTGAATCTTTCTTTTGTAATATATTAACGCAATTGTAATTTAGTGGAAGATCTAAACGAAAAGATCGCCAATTTTAATACTGAAATTAGTTATAATGAAAGACGAACACGTACAAAAGGTTTAAATTTTTATTATTTTTATTGGTCTTTTGAAAAAATTATTAATTTTAGTCTAAAATATAGGGAAAGGTGTTGCAAAACGTAGCTATGCGCCCGGAACATGTTTTAAGGTATTTATTATTAATTATTAGATATGTAATTCGGTATTTTATCAACTTCTTACAATTGTATAGGTTTTAGAAGGTCACGAGGATATGATTACATGTATTGACTTTGAAAAGCCTTATGGAACACTTGTCACGGCTTCTTTAGATAATACATTGAGAGCCTGGGATCTGAATAATTATCGCTGCTTTGGAATTTTAGATGGACACAAAGGCAATAATTTAATATGAATATAAAGAAAAGGTTAAAACAAAATTATTGATTTCTTACCTGTGTACTTTTTTTTATATAGATTTAGTTAAATGTTTACAAATAGATGGATCCCGTTTAGTGACTGGTTCACGCGATAAAACAATTCGTCAATGGGATTTATCCAAGTTGGTTTCTCATCCAGAATCTGTCACCAATTTATCGGAATTAAGTTTCGCTTCAGCTTTAACACCAGAGGCAAATGGATTGGCAAATGTTGGTGATAATTGTTGGATGGCTTCGTTGGAAGGACACAGTGGATCAATTACTTGTCTGCATTTTGAAAATAATTATCTTGTGAGTTTTATGAAAATCTATGTGTGCTCTTGATAACTAAATATGTATATACTTATTTACCTTTTATGAAAGGTATCCGGATCTTCAGATAAGACTATGAAACATTGGGATATGGAAACAGGACAATGTATTTTAACTCTGGACATTTTGTGGGCCATGTCTTGCTCTAATGCTGAGCGTAGGCAAGCTGGACTTTTATTTGATAGTTCATTTGGTGGTGGTGATTTTATAGGAGCTTTGCAATTTCGAGATGTTGGATTAGCAAGTGGAACCGAAGATGGTGCAATACGAATGTGGGATTGTATCCTTTGCAAAATCATTGCATTTTATATTTAAATATAATCTTTAAACTATTCTTAACTATTTGATTTTTGACATAATTATAGTAAGGACAGGTCAAGCACACAGAACACTATTGGGGCACACAGGTTAGAAATATGATAAATCTATTTAAGCATAACGAACCAAAGAACAACTTATTAAATATATAATGTTATGGACAGGTCCCATAACAAGTCTTCAGTTTGATGATCTTCATGTTGTAAGCGGAAGCGTTGACAAAAGCATAAGGGTATTTAATGGCTTACTATTTGATATTATCATTATCATTATTATTATATTTTTGAGATTTATGATCATTTATTAATCATCATCATATAAATCTTAATTTGATAAAGATATGGGATCTAAGAACGGGATCCGTGATTGACGCCTTCTCTTATGATAATAGTATCACAAGTTTACAATTTGATTCCAACAAAATAATCAGTTGTGCCGGTTGCAATGATATAAAGGTTAATTAAATTATCATCATCATTATCATTTTAAAAGAATTTTATTTATTAATTTAATGAGTTTTTTTTCTTTTTTTTTTATCTTAGATTTATAATCGAAAAAATTTTCAACATTCGAGTTTCGAAGGACATTCACAGCATTCACAATGCATTAAGTTTAAAGACTCAACTTTGTTATCTGGAGGACAAGATAGAGTGGTCAAATTATGGGCTTTATAACTTATTATAATTAAATCAAATTATCAGAAGTTTATTAAGAAATCTCGTTACTCCGGTGAATGAGTTCTCGACTAGAACACGGTTTATTAGAGTATAGACTTTTTATTGGTTTTACATATAAAGATTTTTTTTTTTAAAAAAAAAAAATTTTTGGAAATCTTAAAAATGGTTTAGAAAGATTTGTAATAATTAAGTATTTGTAAATTTGAAGTCTGGCATTAATTATACATAAGAAGTAATTAAATAGATTTATTTATCAATATTAAACTTTGAATAAAGAATTTACATCTTTAATGACAAAAAATGATCATCGTGTGAGACTTGAGTTATTGTGATCTACCGTAATTATTATATTTAAAACTATTACATGTTTTTATCTAGTCCATAGCTCAAATGATTTTCGGTTTTCCGATAATCTCTTTCTCACTATTTCGACATCTTTCCAATAGCCGCAATTCAAAGCAGCCAAAATTCTTAATGATTTCAAATCTCTATCCCAATTTATAACTTGTAATATAATTTGATCTGTTACCCATTCACAATAAGATACATCTAGAAATAAAAGGTTTATTAATCCTGAAAGAATACGTAATGAATGTGGACCATCTTCACGGCTAAAACATCCAGCAATTGACAAATGTGTTAATAATGGTGATGTTGAAACCAAAAGAAAAGATATAGGAATTCCGGGAATATTATTGTTAAACGCCAAATTTAATTTACGTAGTTTTGGAAGTTTAGAAATGTACATTTTTGTTATTGTCTTTGATGAAGTATCATCTTCGATTGTAAGATCAATTTTTTTACTAAAAGTTCTATAAGATATAACATCCGTTTCTTCATCATCTTGATCAACGAGATCCTCCCAATCTTCAACTAAATTGTTTTCCCAATTTTGTTCTCTGACAGTTTTCCAGAAAGATTTTCTTAAAATTTCGAAATTAATGCTACTGTTTGCAAGATCTAATTCTTCATATTCAGTGTCCATGGTAAATAATGGAAGTATTTCCTCGGTAAGAGGATTGTAGATACTCAAAAATGAAAGAATAAGCTGTTTAAGGTGAGTTGGTATACTTGAAAAATATGGGCATGATATATAAGATTTAACATTTGTAGCCACTATTTTTAGACAACTTTCCAAAAGGGTTGGAATTTCACGCATTGAAAGAGTTGAGTCTATTAAATAAATTCAAAAGTGTTAACAAGGTTCTTAATAATAAATGAAACTATTATATTTTTATTGTAATACAATAGCCTGGAGAAATCTTCTCACCGTCCCAGACTTTTCTTTTTTCTTTTCTTTCCTTAATTAAAAACTCCATTGTTTCAACCTTACCAACTTCTCCCTTCCAGGCTACTAACCAGCTTTTGGGTGGTACTGGACCAGATACTCGCTGTCTCATAATATCTCGATCTTCTCTTTCTCGTTGATCTCTCTCAGCATGTTCTCGCATTAAATAATTAAACGCTGGTTGTGGCAAGGTAGGCGACAGATCTGCTGAAGCTAAGCCGTTGCTGAATCGAACTTCTTTGCGCAATTTATCAAGTATTGAAGAAACTTGATTTGTTGATTCATTACTTTTATGTTGGATTGTTGGTGAATAATTATTCGAGGAAATAGGCTTCCGAAATCGATGCTTGAGTTTCTGTCGAGAACCTTTAACCATATCAAAAAAAAAATTATTATTTACTTTTGATTTTACAGTGAAAACCACCTATATATCGTCACCATTTCAATTCAATAATGTTGTAAAAAATCCTCTAACTATAAAAAGTACATGCAATTTTATGTCGCACGCAGATCATTTTCATATTATGTAATTATAATTAAAGTTACTTTACTCTATAGGAAATTGATATCCAACCATTACATTTGCGCTTTAAAAATTCACAAGTAAAGATAAATACAGTATATTACTTTATCAACAAAAATATATGTAATATTATGGGAGGAAGAAGAATCTTAGATTGTAAAGTGTATTATTTTATGTAAAATACAAAAAATTGATTTTTAAATAAAATAATGGGATTATCATTTTTAGGAACTTAAAGTAATGAAAATAGTTTTTTAAAGCAAGTCAGATTTTAACTTTAAACAGTTCGGATTAATGCAAAAATTTTCAATTAGATCAACTTCAGTTCATAATAATAAAGAATCGTTTAACGTTCCAAATGAACATTAAAAAAATCATTCATTTTTAATGAATGATAAGCATCATTCAATTACGAAAGAAGAATGTTTTTAAATTACTCTTCACTATTCAAAAAATGTTATTTATTAATTAAATAGTCAAGATATAAAGATTGTTGATATTGATATTCTTTAATTGTTACATAAAGTAAAAATTTGTAAATATATTATTTATACATTTAAATTTTATTAAGAACTTTATACAAAATCATTATAAATTTTAATTTTACTTTAACTTTTATACAACTTTATATCTAAATTATAAATTTTTTGTAACTATTTGAAGTATTTCTTTTTGATTAAAAAAATTATAATAATTTAAATTTGGATCTAAGTTATTTATATATTCTTCAGAATTCTAATATATCACTTAGACTAAGTTATTGATAACACAATATAATCTAGATAATATATATGTGATCTAATTATTATAATATAATCTAGTTAACACATATATAATCTAATTATTACAATGTAATTTAATAATATAATCTAATTATCATACTTTTATCTAATTATGTTAATATATTTTAATGTTAATTATTCTTTTTAATATTTTAGATATTTTTTAAACCTTTTCAACTATTAGTATTTTTATATTAATATGATTTTATTATCACTTTATGATCTAATTATCTTTTTACTTTTTAATTTAACTATCACTGTATTCTTGCTTATTTTATGCCTTTGTTATTAAAAGATTATTTATAGATTAGCTTACTTTTATATCTTTTTATAATTAAGAAACTATCATATGCTAATTTGCTTCTATGTCAATTTTATTAGTAAAAAGTTTTTATATATTTTTCTACTTTTATGTTTTTTATTAACTTTTAAGGTATGTTATCATAAATTTTCTAAACATCTCAAAATCACATATATACATTAGATAGAAATAAACTTATACAATTAGTTTTTAGAATATTATGAAAAATTGTTATAATAAATTTGATTAATTTTAGTACTATTCAAAAGCTTTACTTTTTATGCATATTTATAATAGTACTAATTTCTTTTTTTAAAAATTTATTATTGTTTATAATTAAAATAAAAAAAAATAATAATTAAAAACTTGTATCAAAATGTAGATCACTATCTTTTTTTGTTTAAAAAGATAGATAAAATTTCAGAAATTATTATTTTTAAACGTGAATAAAGATAGTACTGTAACTAGTTGCATATGTAATGCTTATTTATCACAAGGTTGCAACTAATTGCAATATTAATAAAATTAAGTTGCAATCAGTTGTAACTCTATAATAAATAAGCATCATATAGTTGCAATTAGTTACAGCGTCAACTTTAAACATTAATAAATAATTTAACTACATAAAAGTGATTATAAAAAAGTAAAAATTAGTCAAATTCTTGACATTTTAGAGTTTACAATTAGAAGAATAATTAAATAATATAAAAATGTAGATACACCTTCAAACAAAAACAAAATAATTGATTTTCACTACTTGATGATAATGACTGTAAGTTTTAAAAGAAATTATTACTAAAAAAAATAAGTTTTCGCTGCTAAAATATAAAAAAAATTTTGAAAACAACTGGTTTAAAAAGTTAGTGTTAAGATAATTTATAAAAATCTGCATAAAATTAAATTTAATTCTTATCAAATTGCTATAAAGCTATTTTTGATTAAAAATTAACACTAAAAATGATTAGAATAATATATAGATAAATAAAAAAGTTTATATAATAATAGAGAAATATTATTTGAAGTAATAAGTCAAAATATACATTTTTTTATAGTAATAATCCTTATTAAGTCTAGCATGAATTAGAAATTTAATATAATATTGAAATTTAAATTCTTTTATTAAATATGATAGTAGCAGAATTATGATATAAGTGTATTTTTTAAATAAAGATTTAGACCTACTGATAAAAGTAGAAAAGATTATTAATTATTATGATTATATTAATATTTTAAATAGTAATTTGTTATCTTTTATTCACTTAAAATTTAATAATCAATTTTACAAATTTCAATATGATTAGAGTTCCAGATGAGTCGAGTTAACTCACGAGTCAGATAAGCCGAGTCGAGTTTAAATCGAGTTGAGTTTATGTTTTTTTGACTCGATG
>CAJVPP010000473.1:0-31621 GCA_910592005.1 Funneliformis mosseae
ATTGATAACGATATTACGATAAGCATTACTAAGCAAATTATTGGCAAATGTATTAATAAGCAAAAATTTTATTCGGTATTTTATTTTTACATAAAACAAAAAGGTTTGATTTTTGAAATAAGTAGATAAGTCCGTTTATTATTTAAAAATTATATAATTTTAGAATTGCATGATAATTTATAATTACAAGTTTTCTATTTGTATTAAAAGTCTTTTTCTCTATACTTTATTCCTTACATTACGATTTCTATATTTTTTCCAATAAATAAAACCACCAATACCAACGACAGATAAAGAGAGAAGCACCAATATAACGACGAGAGCGACATTTGTTTTAGGTCTTCCAGGAGGTAAAGTAACATAATAAGGATCTTCTTTAGCATTAATAACCTGATAAGCCATTAAACTTTGAAAGGGAGCATTATAATCTAAAGCAACTTCAGATTGTTTATAATCCTTTCTATCATCTTTATACTCGTCATGTTTAGAAGGACCACCTACAATACTTCCATAAAGAACATGCATATTCTCACGTGGATTATTTATATCGGTACCCCCATGTGCACCTGAATGATGAGGATCTTTAGGAGAATTTGGATGAATTCCTACAACATAAGGAGTCTTCATAGGATTATCTCCTAACAAGTAATTAATTTGCTTTGCGGCAAACTTGATATAATCATCTTTCTTAGAATCGGACGAACTGAATGGGGAATATAATAGCGACACGAAAGCAGCATTTAATGCGGGATTCAAAGAAGCGGCACCACTGTCACCTTCACAAAAATATAATCCACCTTTCGTGAAATGACATCTATCATCAGGAGATACTACAGCATCTAAATATCTTTCTGCTTCAGCTTTCCAAGTATCGATATCATTTCTTTTTAATTCCGTAGCACATTGTACAAATAAAATATATGATGCGCCAGTTTTATCATCCCAGTTAATCACATTAACTTGTCCAGATAATTTAAATTGTTGAAAGTAATTTACCGCATTATCAAAATATTGTGGATCTTTCGTTAATTTGTATAACCAGAGACTACTCCATACCAATTCATCTTGATAACCATTTGAAGAGTACATGTCATCAGCCTCTTTAACCGATGTTTGATATGTTACGTATGGCTGTTGGTTTGCGAAATCATATAATTGTTTAGCATGAAAAGATAATGTATTAGCGTAATCTTCATCTTGTACTTTATCCTTAAAGAATAATGATGCAGCTGCCATCGCAGCAGCCGCTTCTGCTGCAGCATCATTTCCATGAGAAGAATTATTTATATTAAAAGAAGGTCTTGGTAATGGTATGTTAGTGTCAGGACCCCAATAATTATGATCGATATTCGCCGTTCCTACCATAACATATAAAACATCTGGATCGGAGTGTGCCTTAATTAACCAATCAGTTCCCCATTTAATCATATCTCTTATTTGAGTAGTTTGACCAGCAGTTTGATATCCTTCATACCATTCATAAGCGCCCCATGATATGGAGGAAAGGGTCCATGATAATGGAAAAGTAAATTTTAAATGATCTCCAGCGTCATAATAACCTCCTACCAAATCAACTTTATTATCACTACCATCTTGTAATGCCGAGTCACTTCTCCAAGTTATTCGATTATCGGGAGGTAATTTTCCACTTCGTTGTGCCTCATAAAATAATAATGAGTATGATAATAATTTTGAGTATTCGTAATTTTTTTGGTCGGGGCCTGGTTGCGGGATACCTGGTATGTCCGTTGGTGCTGGTGTCGCATAATTTTTCGAATCTTGCGCTAATACTATTTTAATTACTAACGTTATAAATATGGGTAATAATAAGGAAAACTTATACATTTTCGATTGTTTTCCCTTTTATTTTTTTAATTTACTATGAAAAAAAAAATAAATTATAAAGGATGATTAATAAAAAATAAATTTCAAGAGGACATATTTATACTTAAAAGTGCTGCAATCAATAAATCGTCATACCATGATATTTCATTTTAAAATGGTAAAATAAAATTTTATTGTATTTTTTTTTTTTTTTTTATGTTGTTTAAACGAAAAACAAAGATGCCAAGAAAATGGAAAGAATGCAGTTACAGTCACAAATGATACTTTATTTCCCCTTTTCTTTATAATTTAATGTTTAAAAATAGTATTGATTTACATATCTATTTTAATTGGAATTCCGGAAATTCATATAACTTTATAAAAAAACCATATTTAGGATATAATATAAATTATGTTTCACGCAAACAAAGGAGAATTTTTCAAAATAAATCATTTATTTATAGCTGTTAAAGCGAATCAAAACAATTCTTTGTATGATTTTGACTTATGGTAATAAAATAAATTAATTAATTAAAAAAAAAACCTAATCGTTTATCTTATTATGATAAGAAAAATTTGTCTTTTTTTGAAAAAAAAAAAAAAATAATATTTTTAAAGATCATCTCTTTTTCATCACAAGTTCAGCATCACGACGATACCTGATCTGTTTTGACACTCGGTAAAAATATATTTATAGCTTTAGGTGACCTTTTTTCAACAGCTCTAATTTCATATTCTGCCGCTCTTGAGAATTCTAACAACATCTCGAAAATATTAGCTGACGCATAGTTTCTATTACGTTATTATTAAAGGAAAGGTTATGGTTAAAAAAGTACATTTGATCAAAAAAAAATAAATAATTAATTAATTACTTTAAAGTCATATACCGTATGAAAAAGATAAAATATTGAAAATTATGAAAAAATGATGCGCAGCATCCGCATGAGTACCACGTGAAGAATGAATTTTTATATTAAAAACGAAGTCTTATTTTTGTCAGATCTCCCAACTTCTGTGCTTAACCAATAAATTCAACATTTTAATCATATCAACTTATCTGGTAGTTTGATATCCTTCATCCCATGATATGATGATATGGAGGTAAGGGCCCATTTAAATGAAAAGTATAAATTTTTTTTTTGGTTATGTGACACCTGATGCCCATTGGTTCGTTAATTGCAATCGCTATAATACATATGAGTAACAATAAAGTCTTTATACATTTTCTTTTTTATTTTTTCAGATTAATGAAAATCACATTTATATGAAGAGAGTGCATCAAATCGTTATTAAAACAAATAATGATGCCAAGAAATTTTCATAACATTGCATTCACGAATGAAACTTTATTTCCCCCTTTCTTTATCATTCCAAAAAAAAAAAAAAAAATTTCGGAACGATTGAACAGATTTTTAAAAATAGCATTGCATTGACTTTTACTTGGCATTTTCCCATATCGTAACCATATTTAGTCACTATAAGAATTTTTTTTCATCAATCAAGGAGCAACAATAATGTTATTTATATGTATTATTTTTTATTTTTTTTCTTTTATATAACGGCAAATAAAACAATTATATATATTGACTTTTTAATTATTATAGTAATAAATTAACGTTGATGTGATTATTTCAAATTACGTCACCCTATATATAATTCTATTATCGTTTATCCTAATTATGATATTAACATTACTTTCGAAAAAATTGTCTTGTTTTGAGGAGGAAAAAAAAAAAAAAAAGAAAAAAAAAAAAAACCTTAAGAGATTACACAATCATCTCTTTTAGGTTTCTTTTCATCAATAGGTGCACCACCTTTTAACCTTTGTTGAGCTCTTTTATCACCATGTTCAGCAGCACGACGATACCACTTATTTGCATCCAATTGATCTTTTTTAACACCGATACCTACTTCGGTAAAATATCCAACAGCATATTCAGCTTTAGGCAACCCTTTTTCAGCAGCTCTTTTCGCCCATAAATAAGCTTCTGTATCACTTTGTGGTAGTATTCCAGGACTACCAACAAGATACCAAGCTGTTAGAGCGAAACAAGCTTCTCTGTGATCTTGTTGTGCTGCAATGGTATAATAATGAATTGATAATGCAGCATCTTGTGGGCAACCCATTTTACCGTATTCATAGTATTCTCCTAATTTAAATGCTGATGGTGCATAATTTAAATTTGCCGCCTCTATAAGTAATTGTACCGCATATTCTATATCTACAAAACATACGTTATCAATACCCTTCTCATGAAGTTCTGATAATTCATGTAACGCATGTGGAAATTCTTCATTTGCATTTTCTGCTGCTCTCTTGAGATATCTTACACCATCACGAGGATTTTTGGCTAATCCTAATTCCCCTTTTAATTCAGCAATACCTAATCTATACAATGCTCCAGGATGACTAGATGATGCTGATTTTCTATTATGTTATTATTAAAAGGAAAGGTTCTTATTAGTAATGATTTTTTTTTAAAAAAAAGTACATTTTGATCCGAATAAAAAATAAAATATAAATAAAAAATAAAATTAAATTACTTGAAAAATTGTTCGGCTTTTGCAAAATCTTTACGACATCCCCAACCCTGTTCATAACATACGCCAGCGCGATAAGCAGCATCAGGGTGACCATGTTTACTAGATTGTACAAACAGAGGAAAAGCTTTGTCAAAATCAGGTTTATTTTTTGAAGTACCTATAGCACTTGCATAGCAATCTGCAAGATAATATTGTGAATTAGCATGGCCTCTATCAGCTAATTTTCTTAAAAGAGCTAAACCTTCTTTAACTAGGTCGTCTCTTTTTTTTGCTTCTTCCTCGTTCATGGCTCTTGAAGCTTCTACCATAAAAGCCGCAAATTCAAACTGAAGGTCGGGATCATTAGTCTTTTTAGCATTTTGTCTATATAGTTCTAAAGTTTGCGAATGTGAAAGTAACGAGGCCTTATGGCCCGGTTTAAGATGAGATTGGTCTAATAACGGTGTTTCGACTGGCATAACACACGATGAAAGTCTTGGATTATTATTATTATTATCCTGTGGTAATGGAGGTGTCGGTGGTGGTACGATAAGAGACATTTAAGAGAAGAGTAGATATATATATTTATATATATTAAATGTAGTTTTTTTTTTTTTTTATCTATTGAATGAATAGTTACTCAAATAGAAAGAGATTTTTTTTTTTAAGGTTTTTAATCTTTGTAATAGGATTTTGAAACGAAATTTTTGTAGTGGCGGCAGTTTGGGGCATAAAAATAGATATTTAAGTGATATGTATATATATATACACAAATTAAATTAAATAATTATATGTTATTTATATATATTGTTGTAAAGAGTAAAAAAAAGGAAGTTGTCGTGTGATAATTTTCCTCTTTTACTTGAAAAGGGAAAAGGTATAAATCGGAAGAAAGAGAGAAAAAAAATGTAGGGTAAGGATAATAATGATATAATGATAAAATGATATAATGATATAATCACTTATTACTCTATTTATAATGAAAATAATTCTCTTGATATTGTAGCACATACAGATGGGTAAATAACTAAACGAATTTTTTTTGCAACGAGTAAAATTGCACACTTCCAATCCGAAATGATTGATGTAAAATCAATAATAATGCAAGATTATGCTTTCACCAAATTTTTTTTTTTTTTTTTTTTGTTTGGCTTATTAATAACAATTTTTATGATGGAACAAAGGCTTTTGTCAAGATTGTTTTTTAAAAAGAAAAAAATTTTTTTAAAAAACAAAATAAGTAACCATCGATTGTCATGTCATTTTTTTTTGGGTTTTTAAGTACGAGGTCTTATGATTATGATCGGAAATATCACGAAAATTTTTTGAAAATCGGTTTTCCATTTCTGGCAACTAAATCATGGAAATCATGAGATGTTTCCTTTTCTGAAAAAGAATTTACGTCAACCGAACTTTGTGTAATGAGTTTATACAAATCAAGTATAAGGTTAAATTTGTGAAATAGTATTAAAGGAATTTTGTAATCTCAGATTTCATCATGACAACATCGCCATACTTCTATGTTTACGAGTTATCAAGTTTCACATTCCAAGCCTTAAACTTTTTTTTAAAAAAAAAAAAAATATTTATAATTCGTTAAATTGAATTCGCTCTTAAAATAACGTAATTGGTACATTTATTTGATTACCAAACCAATTAACTGAATCCTTATATAAGTAGATCACAACAATAATACTTAATCTCACAGCTTTATTGAACTAGACTCATTGTTCTTTTTTAAACCCAACGCCATTCGAGTCTTCCTGATTAACTTCATTTTCCGAAGAGTTTAAAAATTTTGTCCACCGTTCAGCAAGAACCTTTTCACGTTGTATTAAAATCGGACTTAACTCTCTAATTAATGCTTTCACAAATTGTGTATTGGCGATAAAAGTGCTTAATCCCACAACGATAAAAATATATCGCCATGGAACAATCCATACCGACAGACTGAGAAATGTTAAAACTACAATAACAAACTGTGTGATTTTCAACGTCTCATATCCATTACTCCAATCCACATGTTTAAGTAAAGGAACAAACGCGTCATACCCATCCGAAATCATTCCCATAAGGTTTTGTATATTTTGCATATTCTTCAAATAATCTACGGAATTTTCTGGAGGAAGGTAGGGATCGGTGTGCTTTGAATTACAGAATCCCTTATTTCCACCATCTTTTCCAATCTCGTCCATATTTGGTCCATCAGGATATCTTTTTTGAAAATAGGAAATTAAGATTGAAAGCATTCCAATCAACGGTAAAAGTATCAACAATTGTGGGTATAAACCTAATCAAGTGATTTAAATTTAGTAAATTCAAAAAAAAAAAATAAAAATAAAAATAAAATATGATACACACAAACATATACAAAGATAACCATGGCCAATAAAGTGTTTGGTGTATTTTTCCACATAATTAAGTCTTCAACAGCATTTTGAAGTTCAAAAATAAAACCACATTTCTGTACAAATTTTCGAAAATTATTCGTTGTCGTATTCAAATTCAATGGTGGATGAGCTGAATCAGGTTGTGATTTAGAAGAATTAGAAATATTAATCATGGAAGACACAATTAAATCCTGAATTACTTTTGTATCAAATGACGATTTAGTTGGTGATATGGGTTTTGCGGCCCTTGGAGCAGCGAATTGTGTTGATTTGGATGATGAATTAAGATTTGCAAGTGTCGCATAAGACTGTAAAGGTTTATGAACTTTTGATTTACTAGGGGAATTGGAAGAGAAATTTGCGATTGAATCCGCGGAATTGGAACGTCTTAATATCTTTCCGGATAAATTATGTTCCTGTTCTTGAGAAGAATTTTCTTCCTTTTGATTCTTATCAAAAGCAACGTTGATTTCTGGGAGTGATTCGGATGCTAAATTATTGGATCTTGTTCGTTGAATTGGTATAGGTTCATTTTGATGAATAATTGGTTCGGATTTTATGGACTCGGAAACTCTTTTTACTTTTTTACTGGGTATCGTACGGCTCGCAGCAAGAGAATCGGAATTACTATGAAACGGCGTTTCGGATTTTCTACAATACTTGCTTGATAGTTCTTGACAACTATTATGTGAAACATAACCACACACTAATTATATATATATAAATATATATATTTGTATTTTATAAAATAGAATTATGATCATTCTTTTAACCCAGTTTCAAGGTAAATTGATTTTTCGTTGAAAAAAATCTGATCGCTTTGTTTTCTTTTGAATTGATAATTACCTCGACAACAAACACCTTGCTTAATCAACCCCCAAAGCAGTTTATTGCAATTGTCACAATAGGTTGGTTTTGAAAAGGTTGTTTCTTCGAAATCATGAGGTAAAGCGAATGGCATATTTTTTTTTACCGATTCTCGAACCATTTTTTTTTTTCCTCTCTTCATTTATATTTAATGTTTGGGCGTTTTAACATTTGATAATCCGATGACATTTATTATGTAAAGTTGTACAGGTCGCCACATTAAGCATCGTCTAAATTAGGTAATAACAAATCCTGTAAGGGAATAGTCAGCCTAAGATGACTCCTTTGTGAAATATTACGAGCAATATTAATATCTCTATCAAGGTTTGTTTTACATTGGGGACAGCAAAACACCTTAGATCCACCTAAGCTGTCTATGAATATAGCTCGATCCACAAGTTTTAATAGAAATTACTACCTTGACACTTTTCATTGGAAGACTTTCTTCTAATTGGTTTAAATATTGATCAGCATTTCTATAATAAGTACGATCCGACAAAAAGGTTTGACCAATAATAAAATAATAAATATGATCACATGATCTTCACCATATACAGAAACAGCCCTAGAGTCGCCTAGAAAAAATGGTAGCCGGATTTTAATTGCCGGGTAACATATACTTATTAGGGGTGACATATAATTGTGACAATTAGCATTTTTTTCTCTCTAAGTTTCTAGAATACTTAGTAAATTGAAGACGGCTGGAATGTAATACAAAATGTGATAAATTTGCTAACCCTCTTAAACTAATCCTAATTCTACTCTAATCCTAATTCTAATCCAAACCCTAACTCTAATACTAACCCTAATAATAAATACCCAGCAAATAAAATCTGACTACCATTTTTTCTAGGTGATGTTAGGTAAGTTTATATACAGACATAATTATAATATTTTATATAATATTTTATAGTTATTCACTTTTTAAATACAAGTTATATAACTTTTTAGATTACAGTTGATCTTCTAGTTACTCTTCTCTTATAAGTATTTTTGTTAGAACTAAAGTTAATATTAATAATAGATATATCTATTGGTATAATAATAGATAATAGACATATTTTCTTTATATCTATTATGTTGTCTATTATATTCATTATAATTGTTATAATACAAATCACAATTAAATTTAAATGAAAGAGTTAAAATATAAAAGAGAACAAAATTGTATGATTTTTAATAAAAGCTCTTTTGAACATAATGATATATGCAAGAAAAAAAATGCTATATTTATTAATTTCATAGTTTAAAATGAAAAAGTAAATAAAAATAATAAGAAGTCTTTTGTTTATTTTATATTAAATATATAGGACAAAATTTCTTATTAAAAGATGAAAGTAATAAAATTACAAATATTCAATATTATAGTTATAAACATCTTCAATTAATATTTAATACTTTAATTTAAAATATTTATTTATTTTAATTAAAAATTGATAATGATTCTGAAATTCTAAATAAAAATCTATATTATGAATTAAAAAATTACAATATAATTAAACTCAAATTATATAATACATTAGAAAACTATTAACTACAATAAAATTTTAATATTTGAAAAAAATTAATATGTATAACTGTATCTAATAAATTTCTTTTTCATTTGATTGATAATTATAAAATCCATAAAATTTTTAAGTTTTTTCACCTTTTTTAGTATTATCTGATTGATGTATTTTTGCTGATCAGATTTTAAATGCAATAACTAATGATGTTTAATCAAATATCCAGTATAATACTTCAAATGATAAAATTGAAGTAACTATAACTTTTGATAGTTAGAAAAATATAGTAGAATAAGAAAGTATAGATATTATTTTAATTACTTCAAATAGTCTGTTTTTGTGTAGAATGCAAAAATATAAGTGATGAACATCAGTATACAGAAGAAGTAATTAAAAAAATAAAATTACTTTTGAAAAAAATAACATCATAAAATATTTAAATAAATGTATTAATGACAGATTTGCTGAAGATTACATATTTACTAGTATTTATATATTTATATTAAAATAATTTTACTTTATTTATAAATTTTAATTAAATTTTATTTATTAATAAGCGTCAAATAAAATTTATTTATTGTAAAATAGTATTTTATTATAATAAGCTAATTATTATATAAAAGAAATTTTTAAAAAATCTCAAATATATAAAATTATATCTAATTGTATTATCTGATTTATTAGTTTTTTCATTCATCAGTTTATTTTACTCAAAAATTTTAAAATGAACAAATAAAACTTTATAAAATCTATTACTCTTACAAGCCTATATTCAATATATTAAAATAATTATTTTAATGCTTTTAATTCTCTTTTAAAAATAAAAAATATACTTATAATAAGTTTAACATTTATTATACTAATAAAAATAAACTTTAATTACCATTTGATATTTCTATTTTTATTAATAATAATATTTTTGGATAAATTTAAAAAAACACTTTTTTTATAAAATTTTAAATATTATATAATGAAATAAGGTTTATTCTTTAAGTAATACTCTTTTTAATTATATATAAAATAATAAATACTAATTTATTTTCATAATCAAATAATTAAATATTTTAAATTATATTGAATTGGTTGGAAATAACTATTATTAATACTTTTTTAACTCTTTATCTAAAATATTAATTAGAAATATTTTTATTTACAGTTATAAACTTAATAATATATTTATATTTTAATTATTTATTAATCTATTATTATAAATTTTAGTTTAAAAAAGATTCAACTATTATTCTTCAAGAACTAGAAAAATTTAAAAAAAAAAAATATCTATTTTATAATAAAAGATTTAAACAATTTAATAATATTGTAGAATAGTAGAAAACTATTTTTAATATGGCTTCAGAGTTAAGTAATTTTACTAGTCATTTATTTAAAAAATATATTAATACTACATTTTGTGAAAAATTGTTTTCTATAATGAGATTTTACATTCTAAAAGATGTAATCAATTATAAGTAAATTAAATTAATTATATATTATATATATAATTTAATTTTATTTTTATTTAGTATAAAAAATTTTAAATACAAATTAAAATTATTAAAAAATATAAGTTTAAGAATATTATAAAGAAATAAAAAAAATTATTTATAAAAATATGTGATAAAAATATTTTAACTTCTTTTAATGCTAAATTAAAGATAAATAAAAAAATACTTAATAATAATAATGATAATACTAATATTAAATGAAATACAATAGCTAGGAATAGTTGAAGAATAATTTAATTTATTAAGTGATGAAAATCTAGAAGAAGAAATTAATATTAGAAGAGTTAAAAGTAAAGACTTAGATGATAATGATAAAATTTTATTAGATGATTTAAAGATAAAATAGAAAATTAGAAGATTTGTTTATTTTTAATTAAGATATTTTATTTTTAAAAATAGTTTAATATATAATTTTTTTTTTTGATAAAAATTAAAATAAATAAATAATAGTAAATTTTAAATAAATTTTATTAATTTTTTTTATTAATTATATATTAATAAATATAAGTAAACTTAATAGATAACAATAAATACCTTAATTATATGGGACCTTTGCAATAGAAAGGGGGGAAACTGCCGGAAAAAATCAATTTTACTTTTATATGCCAAATATGATTTTTAAGTCAAAATATGTTCAGATTTAGCATTAACTCAATTTTTATTTTTTCCAGCTGTTTCCCCCTTTTCTATTGCAAAGGTCCCATATATCTATTACTTATCAATAGAATATATAGTATTTTTTGTTTAATATTATCTATTGTCTATTTATCTAGTGATGATATTATTAGTCAAAGTTAATAATAAATTTATTAAAAATCTTCTTTTATAATTATATTATATACCTTTTTTTAATTACATTAACTTTTTTTAGTTTTGAAAAATGTGATTATATTAAAAAAATTAACTGTAAAACAAGTTTTATAATAATATAAAAACTTTTAAACTTTATTATTATAAATCACTTTTAAGTAAAATCAGATTTATTTTAAATTATATAAGTAATTAATTAATATTTTAAAAGAATTAAATAATAAGTAAAAATTCTTTTTTTTACTAAATATAATACTATTTTCTAAAAAATATTTTAAAAAAAAATTCTTATATAATTAATTTTGCAATAGGTAATTATAAAAAAATTTACTTATAAGTTAAAAGTAATAATGTAATTATATACACATAGCACAAATAATTTTTTCATATCAGATTATTTTTTAAGTATAAAATTCAGGTAGTAATATTACATATTTTCACAAAGCTATTTAATAGCTTATAATGATAATTATTCATAAAATAATAGATCCTCTTATGAATGTGTAATATAATATAATATAATTCATAATTATAAGTAGTAAATATGTTAAATTATAAATAAATATTAAATAAATAAAATTAATTAATTAATAGATATACAAAGATAATATTTATTCAGAAGATTTGTTATAAGGTAACTATCATATTTAAAAAGATTTGATAATTTGATTTTTAAAAGAAATGTATATTTATTATAAAACTTTTTCTAGTATTTAGAAATATTGTAATTGATTATTGAAAATCCTTTTTAAAATAAAGTTATATTTTGAATTTTTTATAATTTATAGCAAAGTTAGAGAAATATTCTTTAAGCAAATCATTTATTACTTCATTATAAATATCATAAGGAATTTCAAGAATCCATTTGAATTTAATATTATTGAAAATTTTATTATTAAGATATTATATATGTAGATTCTTCTTTTCTTATTTTTTTAATTATAATAAGATACTGATTATATATTTATCATGCTATTCCTATTCATTTATTAAGTTTTAACTGCTTCTCTTGGTTAGGATAATATGAATACATTGTATCTTACATGCTAGAAGTTTCTTCATTATCTTCTTAAAACTCTTGAATCTTTTGAGCAGTTTCTCTTCTTTTATAATTTATGTCTAAATGTAATTTATTATATCATGTTACAAATACTATAATAATTGCAAGCAAATTTTCTACAGTTTTTTAGTTTTGATATCTTTGGTATAAACATCTAAACCAAGTATCACAAGCTATATCCTATTTTTTCAAAGATCCACTTCATAAGTTCAGATCTAAAACAATATAAGCAATTTTTTTAAATAACTATTATTTTTTGATTTCTTTAGAGTATATTTATCCTAAAAGGTAACAAAACCCTGCCCTTTCAATTGAACTCTAAATCAGAACAAATCTTGGCCTTTTGTATAGGTTGCCATCATTTTCAAAAACTTTGTGTATATCTGAATCATTTTCCTTCAAATGTTTTGATAATAATAATATCTTTAGAAGTAATCCAACAACATAATTTTTCAACTGAGACATCATATGTCTCTTGGATTTACTTGCATTTTTGTAGATAATCTTATTCTGATCCGGTTGTAAAAAATGTGATTTGTTTTAGGAATATGAGTTATTGACAGAAACTGTATTAAAATTATTTTTCCTTATAATGCGAAGATCTATACAAAACCGTATTAATTAATCATCAAGTAGATTTGTAGTACGAAAATTGTCGGAAATCATTCATGATCAGCTGCGGTCTGAACCGTTTCTGTCTCGTGTTTTTCCACGTTGAATAAAAAAATGGGCAAACCTTTTTATCATAAATATCATAAATTTACTTCTTTCTCTTTTATCATTAAATAAGCTAAAAAGAAACTTCATATGCCGTCTCAATATTCGGAAAAAACACTCCAAAGTAGAACTTCGCGTCTTGTAAAAATCATCAATGGACGTATAGTTCGCGATCATAAAATTATCAATGATGATGTACTCTATATATACGAAGGAAAGATCATTGATCCACAAAATCATTTTTTTACATACGGTAATTCACCCGATACCGTCATAAACGCCAAAGGATTATTGATCGCTCCAGGATATATCGATATACAAATTAATGGAGCTTTTGGGGTAGATTTTTCTGTTTGGAAAGACGATAAACAAATGAAAGAAGGATTGGATAAAGTCGCGAAAGGTTTACTAAAAAATGGTTGCACCAGTTTCGTTCCTACAATTGTTAGCTCTCCAAAAGAAATTTATCACAAGGTGAATGACTAATTATAATCTCTTTATTATATTACCGAACTGACTTATTACTCTAATAATAAGGTATTACCATTGCTCAAACCACGTAAAGGCAATAAAGAAAATGGCGCAGAAGTATTGGGTGCACATGTTGAAGGACCTTTTATTACACATAGTAAACAAGGAGCTCACAAAGAGTCTTATCTTCGAACAGCACCAAATGGCTTTAAAGATTTTATCGATATTTATGGATTGTATGATCATGCGGTAAAACTCATAACTGTAGCTCCCGACGTTGAGGGAGCTTTAGACAGTTTGGAAGGTTTGATAAATTTTGGTATAACCGTTAGCATAGGTATTCTTTCTTTATGTATCGTTAAAAGTTTATAGTAATTTGTGATTGAAGAATAACTTCAAAAAATATTTCTTTTTCAGGACATTCCTCAGCAACCGTGGCTCAAGCAGAATTAGCGGTTGAAAAGGGGGTAATGTTTCTTTTATGAATTGATTAATAAGTTTTTTATCTTACTTATTTATATTTATTTTCATACTTTTGAATTTTACAAGGCAAAGTGTATCACGCATTTATTCAATGCTATGCAACAGGTAAATTCGGCTTCCTTCCTTCCTTTGAACGACTCTCGTATTTACACATTACGTCACATTCCCTCCTATGTACTCTTGCTTCGCATAGTTTCATCATCGCGATCCTGGTATAGTTGGTCTGTTAGGAACCACGCGATTAGCGAGACCATTTTATGGCATTATTTGTGATGGCACTCATGTTCACCCGAATTCGATAAAAATTGCCTATGACTCACATCCGAGGGGTGCTATTCTTGTCACCGATGCGATGGCAGCGATGGGTCTCCCTCCCGGTAAGTATCACCACTTTATATATTGATTTCTAGGAAAATCAGGTTCCGTGAATTTTTCAACAAGCCGAGATTTTTTTTTGGTTTTTGAGGTGAGATTAAAATGCGAATAAGATCTTAAGTTTTAGTTGAAAAATTCTCGGTACCTAGCATATTATAAGTTTAGTATTAATCTTGTTCCTTATTCCTTTAAAAAGGAGAATACTCTTTAGGTGGGATTCCGGTTCGTAAAAGTGGCAATGAAAAAGTTGAAGTGATAGATAATGGTAAATTAGCAGGATCTGTGATTACTATCGATGCGTGTGTCAAAAATTTTAAAAAATTTACTGGGTGTAATGTAATTGAAGCAATTGAAGCGGCCACTTTGCATCCGGCCGAACTTTTAAACATTCAAAATGTTAAAGGAACTCTTGATGTAGGAGCAGATGCCGATATAATTTTCTTGGACGATGATCTCAACCTTGTAAAATGTTTTATCGCGGGTGAAGAAGTTAGCATATCCTAGATAAGGAATGTATTGAATAATAACCATACAGATCACGTAAATAAATTGAAGAATATTGATCGTTTAAAGTGTTTATTATTAAAAATCATAAGTAAAAGAATAGAAAAAATCAAAAAATCAAGATACTTTTAAAAAAAAAAGATTTTTTTTTTTTTTGACAAATGGTAATTAAAAAAAAAAAAAAAAAAAAAAAAAAAAAATAACAAAGCTTCCTTTGCTTGCCAAAATTGTGATAAATTCAATGAATATTTTTTTTTAGAGATGTAAAGACCGTTGATTAAAAAAAGTTATCATTATCACACATGCGTTTTACAAAGATTTAGCAGCAATGCGGTGTTTCGATACGAATGTTTTCCAGATTTTGATCAATCTTGAAATTTATAAATTTGTTAATAATCAATGAAAAAATAAATTCATTATTAAACAAAGATTGATCCTATTACCGATCAATAGTTGTCACTTAAACAGAATCGTCATGGAAAGCCCATTGAGTTTGTTTAGGAGACGCTTTGGCGGTCTTCACATAATGACTGTTATCCGGAGGAGGTTCTTTACACGTACAACTCGATAACATTGATTGTATCGAAAGACAAACAGAGCGAACGCTCAAAACTGGGCTCCATTGATTATATAAGACGTTTAAGCATATATGACCATTGCTGTAAATGTGTGGGTGTATTGGTATATCACCTATGAAAACGACTTCAGGAGACTCCATGGGATAGTTTGGACTAAACCGAAATTCCAAAGTGAAACGTTCACCAGCGTATAACGTTCCATCCACACCATCAAGGGTTAACTTCCAGCTTTTGAATGTGTCTGCTTCCGTTACTTCAATTCCTGACGGTGGGTTAATTTTAAGATCAACTAATTCTTTGGAAAGTCGTTTTGTAAATAATGCAGACATGTTTTATTTTGAAACAAAAATAGGTTATTCATAATTACTTTTATAGTGTGTTGGAATTTACATTTTTGGGCGTGTGACACTACAAAAGATCATAGTGAAGAATGATGATCAGTTTCAAACCGGGGGATCGATTTATCATCTCGTTTCGAATTTCCTTAATATAATTTAATTGCATTTAAAATTTTAAACGAGTAAAATGAGCACGAAGTCAGATAAAGATACTTTAATTGAAATGGGTTTTCCACCTGATAAAGTGTAAGTAAACATTTTAAAAGAGACAAGAGGGTGATTTTGTGAATTACTGAAATTCCCGTTATGAATATAACGTAGGGCACGAGCCTTTCAGGCAACCAAGGGAGCAGGTCTGCAACCTGCAATGGATTGGTAAGCAAAATTTACTTTCAAAATTGTAAATCTTTTTTCGTACCTTATATATATAATTCATAAGATTATTTATCATATGTTGTCCCATTGGTTTTATTAAGGATACTTTCTCACCCTGGAGACCTTGACGAACCGGCAGGTGGACAATCTTTAGGTGGACAACCTAGTGGAGAAGCATCAGGAAGTGAAGCGACAGCTTCGTCTTCCGGAAATAGAGATCCGAATTTAGATGGGGAAATTCAAGATGGAGAACAAACAGCACAATCATTAATATGTAATGATTGTCAAAAAATGTTTCGCGATGGTAAAGTTTATTAAATCTTTTTTTTTTTTTTCCTTTATTTAGATAATTTCTCTTGTCCTTCTGTAACTGAATCTCTTCAAACATAATAGGAGCTGCTGCGGAACGTCACGCATCCAGATCAGGTAAAATTTAACCACAATCACAATTTATTCAAAATTCAAGATAACTTAAATGAATATGAAATTTTACGTAGGACACGTAAATTTTTCCGAATCAACCACCCCTATCAAGCCACTTACAGAGGAAGAGAAGGTGGCTAAACGAGAAGAGCTGAAAAGAATTTTGGCCGAAAAAAAGGAATCGCGACTTCTTCAAGAAAAGGAGGAAGAGAAACTTCGGGAAAAGGTCCGAAGAAAGACAGGTAAAGAATTAACCGAAGCAAAAGAAAAATTGGAAGAAAAAGAAATGCAAAAGATATTGTTGGCTAAAAAGAAGGAGAAGGAAGAAGAAAGGCTTGCAAAGGCTAAAATAAAAGCACAGATTGAAGCCGATAAAAAGGAACGTGCGAAAAAAGTATGATGTAATTTTCTTATTTCTTAAAGATTACATGATTACTTTTGAAATTTATTCCGATGATTATATTTGTATATAGCGTGAAGCTGCTAAACAGGCGGTCCTCGAGGAACAACAAAAAGAAACTGCTGCATCCTCTGTCGCCCCAAAAGAATATACCGAAACACGATTACAGGTTTAATATTATTCATTCATGTAATTCATATAAGTCAACCATTTGCTTCATAATTTATACATGATATTTGAATTTCTCAATGCAGATTCGACAACCTTCAGGTGCTCCTATTACTCACACTTTTCAAGCCACAGATACTTTGGAAGTTGTATATGAATTTGTTGGGCAGCAAGTTCCCGGATCATTTAAATTGATGACAACTTTTCCAAGGTTATTATAGAATCAACGAAATGCGAGTAAATTATTTTGTCCTTAACTCTAACATTTATGGTTTTTGTTTCCTTGTAGAAAAATTCTTGATGGTGCTGAACGGAGTAAAACTTTAAAGGAATTGAGTAAGTATGATATATGGGGTGAGCTCTGGCAAAAAGGGACAATTTTTTCCAATTTTTTCCACGTGCAAACTTTGATTATTACCTAAAAAAAAATTTTTTTTTTTTTTGTTTTTGCAATTTTTCTCACTCATCCCATTTCATTCATGTTTAATAAATCCTTTTAACATTCGATTTTATTTATAGGTCTCGTTCCATCAGCAGTCTTGGTAGTCTCAACATAACAAGGGTAACATTTGTCATTTTTTTTAAAAAAATCATTATTATAGCAAGAGTTTCTATCATAAATTCATTTATTCCCGTCCTTTCCTTTATAATAATAAAATGTTTTACAATTGAGAATTATAATTGCCAATAATAATTGTATCTTTAAATCCTTCTACCTTAATTATATAAAATTACTAATATGAATCTAATATGAAAAAAAAAACCAAAATAAATAATTACATGTCGTTAATGAATACAAATGATGCTAATAAATGAATGCTATGAGATATTTTCTACGAATACATTGAACGTTCAATTTGTGTAAATAAATCTTCCATAAAGTCCATTCTATATAATAAATAATGCCCACCACCTTCAATCACATTAAGTTCAATATTATTCATTCTATTATTCATGTACATCCAAGCTTGTATCGGAACATTTTCATCAATATCACCGACAAATGCTTCAATTGGATAATTTGTTTCCTCATATGAATAACCCCAACTCACTTTTTCTAATGCTACCATCGCATCAATATGTGCGCCCGTCCTATTTTGAAGATTCCATAACCCATTTGCATATATTTGTTGATGAATGTAACTCCTTCCGGGTGAGATTGAAAATGCTATGTCCGCGTCTTCAATTCCATCGTCAGCATCCGACGTTGTAGAAGTGGAGGTTGAGGTTGATACACGCTTTGGTGATTTGACAGGGGAGGAACCTAATGTACTCCACATATTAATAAAATTGTTCATGTGCGGAAGTGTACTCAAAGTCGTACGTATTAAAAAATTTGGTGCGTATCTAGCAATTCCTTTATACATGGTTGAAGTTCCTGGTGTTTTGACTGAAAGCCAAGGGGAAACCATAAATATTGGTCCTTTTAATCTCTCTGGAAAATTTAAAGAATATGCTAATCCATAAACTGCGCCTAACGAAAAAGTTGCCAAACCAAATTGCCACATTCTTAATATTAAAGTTAACTCATTAATCATATCAGCAAATTCGAAAAGGTCTGGAACTCCAGGTTCAGAATATATGTCATCACTAGCATTATATCCAGGACGGTCAACGCATACAAAACGAATGCGATGTCGTTTGGCGATATTATGATATAAGAGGATTGAAAGAGCGGGTCCCATATTACCTTTAATAGAGGAAAAAAATAAAAAATGAATATTATTATTATTGAAAGCATATAGGTTTGTTATCAAAAAAATTTTGAATACTAACCTGTGAACCAAAGAACAGGGTACCCATTGGGATCGCCACATTCGACCACACCAACCTTTTTACCACAACTTGCAAGTGTAATAATTTGTCGAGAACGAGGACTATTCAATAATTGTTTTGCCTGCTTCAAGGTCATATTATGTACATACATATCCTCGTTGTCTGAATAATCACTTTGAGAAGAGGTTCCATCCAACATGTTTTGAAGATAATTTTATATATATATGTGTGTGCGTGTGTGTGTATGTAAAAATAAAAATAAAAATAAAAATAAAAATAAAAAAAAAAAAAGAGTGTACTTTTTATATTATATATAAAATAATGGGAGTGGTCGATAAGGTAAAGGAGGTTTTGAGAACAATTTGATTGACCTTATACGGGAATTGTATGCAGAATTTGAATGCATTTCCGCGTGCTCAGCGGCTAATTCGGATCACGTTTTTGTTTTATCATTTAATATTTAATTGGGATTGCACAATACCATGCATTTGTTTGTTGTTTTATGTATTTTCTTTTTTCTTTATTAACCTGTAGAAAAAACCGGTTTTTTTTTTTAATACCAACTATACAAACTATAAATTACCATTGTAAAAACTTTATCAGTTTTGGGCGTTTGAATTTTATTTTAATATGAACGAACCAAAAATATTTCGTGTCGCAACTTTTAACATACGCTTTGATAATAATGAAGTTCCTGCCACTTCTGTAAATAAGGTTTCATCAAATGTAACTGGTGAAACCCCGTGGCAGGTTAGACGTGTTAAAGTTGCCGACACAATACTTTTTCACAGAATTGACCTCGTTGGTATACAGGTAAAGAAACCTTATTTCCGAAACAATTCTTGTGTGTGTGTAATGAAACTTTGTTTATTAAATTAGGAAGCTTTGTATAACCAAATCAAAGATTTGGAGCTTTTGCTTGGTTCTAATTGGGGCTGGGTTGGAGTTGGAAGAAATGATGGGAAGAAATCAGGAGAGTTTGTGCCAATTTTTTATAACAAGTAATTATTATGTTTAACTAATCTTTTTTTTTTTTTTTTTTTGTTATAAATGGCTAATATTTATGAACAATAGAAATCGATTGAAATTATTGGATTCTAAACACTTTTGGCTTTCTGAGGTTAATTTATTTCTATTTATATGGTTGTATTTTACCTTAATGAACAATCATATTTTAATGATTACAGAACCCAGATATTCCCGGTAGCATAGGCTGGGACGCCGCACTTACGCGTAAGTAGTTTTGCTACAAAAAAAAAATTCTGAATATAACGCAATGATATTAAAAAATTATGTTTATTTTATATGTTATGTAGGTGTTGTTACTCAAGCAAGGTCTTTTTTTTTTTAATACTATCAATCTTCCTTATTTATTTTTTTTCTATTTCTTTAATCGACTTGTTTTATCCTTTTACAGATTCCAAGATTTATTGACAAATTCTTCATTCGTTTGGATCAATACTCATTTTGATCACTTGGGAATAAAGGCTCGATTAGAAAGTTCTAAATTGTTATTAAACCATGCTCGTAAATTAGCTTCATCAAGTTCACCAACAGTAAAAGTGTTTTTATCGGGCGATTTTAATTGCGAAGAAAGTAGTGAGGCTTATAAATTACTTACAGGAGTAAATCATCAAGATATTATTAAATCAAATGATCAAAAATCTATTACCACTATGATTTTCGCTGATACTCGTTATGAGATTAATGGTCTTAAAGGAGGATCATTTGGCTTTTCCAATACTTTTACGGGATTCTCAGAAGGTACGAAACAGGAAAGAATTGATTTCATTTTAGTTGATAACATTAGCATTTCAACACGAGCTGTCGAAGTAATTAGTCATGGAGTGGTGTCGAATCTTTACGATGAAATGTACATTAGTGATCATCGTCCAGTAATTTCCGACTTGCTCATTCGTTGAAAGAATTTATTTCCGTAAGATAGATTTTTTTTAATAGCCTTATTTCATCTAATAATATTTATTTAAATCATATAAAATTATTTTTTTTTATTTCATAATTTCATAACGAATTAAATATAAACTACTTAAACAAAAAAATTATAAATTTATTTAACTTTTTGATAAATTGGAACTTTGTTGATTTTACCTTCCAAATTCGGAAGGAAAGTGATTGAAGAGATAGCTTTTGCAAAATCTTTATGGCATCCCTAACCTTGTTCATAACATTACCAACGCGATATGCAACATTCGGATGACCAAAATTTCTTCTAATAGGGAAGAACGGGGTCTAAAAATTACGAATTTATGTGTAACAATGTAATTTGGCCAATCAAAAAAATGAATATGTGGCCAGAAATTACATAATCATGTCGATCAAAACTATTTGTAATCATGTGATAGACGTCGCGTCTCAAATATCAGAGATCTCATATCTTCGAAAAAAAAAATTAAAACTTTTTTCTCCAAACGACAAAATGTCCGACTTACAAGGTATTTTCAAACTTTTTTGAATCTAGTAATTTCTTTTCGTAGGACATTATTACCTTCCCTTCGTGCGATGTTATCACTTCTTTGCAGGAAGGCTTGAAGTGTTACTATATTACCATATTCACGGGATGCGCATACCTCCCATTTCGGGTTGCATCTGCCCTTTCTACGTACTGGGGAAGTGCTGTATACCTCATTGTATTGGAGTGAATCTCCCTTTTCGCCTTCCTGAGTACCCTTCCAATTGTGGAAGTGCTATAACTTCTGTTCTCATTTTAGTTTCACCACCAACATATAGTAATCGTGATTGTTGTGGAAGGCCGGAATTCTCCGTTATGTGTAGTGGCGATATACAAGGGTTTACCGAGAAACAACTTAAGATATGGTTAGAAGGCGCGACCAACATTCCATTTGTACACGTCATCAAGAAAACCCATAAAGCGGTGTTGGACAATTGGACAATTTTGGACGATTTTGGACAGGTTTTGGACAAGTTTTTCTTATGTCCAAAACCTTGTCCAAAACTATTAAAATCTAAAAATATGTCCAAAACCCATCACTGCCATAAAGCGTAAGCTTACAGATAAAATATCTTTTGAAATATGATTATTGCTGATACTGTTTTTTTTTTTATAGATACGGCCATATCCATTTCGGCTGTCACCCCGACGCGAGTAAATTCTTTCATCGTTACAAAGATCTCATTATGGACGGACCTCAGAAGATTGGGATCAGATTTGCGCCTCAAATTATTTCAACACAAATCGGAAGGTTGTTATTTGGAGGTAGGTTTTTAGTGGATGCTTTCTCAGATTCCAATATTTTTTTTTCACCTTTTCATTACAATTTTTAGGTACCAGGAAACAACAACCCTAGGATTGAACCACCTTCAACAATCCTTGAAACTGAGGAGCAACGAAATCAACGAAATCATGAAGAAGAACTCGAGAAAGCCCGTAAAGAAAAAAGACCAAAAATATATAATGAAGGACGGCCAGGAAACAAAAAACCTAGGATTGACCCTCCTTCAACAATCCTTGAAATTGAGGAACAACGAAATCACGAAGAACTCGCGAAGAAATATATTTTCAAGAACAGCTTGGAACTGAAGAACACAAAAAAGAAATCCCCTTTGCTATATGTGATGACGTTGAGAGGTATGTGTATGCATGTTGCTAGTTTAGTGCATTCTGTACATTCTACAATGAACTTATTTATTCAGACCCCTGGTCTAAAGTCTAAGGAGGGTCTTACGATTCGGCTATTCCAAATTAGGTTGTTAAAGACTCCTCTTTCCAGTAGTTGGCCTGAATTCCATCGTATCATGATAGCATTGGGAGTTAGTCATGTGGTGCTCGCTTTGTATAGCTTATCGCGATGGCTAGTGATTCAGCGGTTTAGACCAGCTTTAAAAGTAGCCAGCGTGTTGATTACAATGAAATTAAGGTCATGGCCGAGCTTGAAACTTTTAACATGCCAGGAACAGTAATCGTTAATCTTCCAAATAACCTCAGCCTTAATCTAAAACTTCCAAAAAGGTTTGTTACAAAAGACATTAAAATATGACCGATCCTATTGACTATAATCTTACAGAGTCATTTTTTGAATAGAGTTGATGAAGAATCCATATTTCAAGCCTATCTAGTACCTAGATTCAAAGAATTATAGAACGTTTCTCTGTGTAATTATCTATCACGTGATTATGTGAAGACACGCTGTCACATGATTACTGCGCCAAATTACTGCATATATATCCGTTCACAATTTCGCATCATTAATATATTAAGTATTTTGCCCATATCGGGCCTAGTGTTTTTAAACATATAATTATAATTATGAAAAAAAAATTATTAAGGAATGATTGTCTGTAAGGCGCTTCGCATCTATATTAGTAATATATAATAAGTAAGGGGAGGGCCAGAAAATACGTCATTTTTATTTTGAGGATTTTGACTCCTGTCATCATTTTTATTACTTTTAAATAAGAAAATCATATAGTAATGTTATCCTAGGTAGACCCCCTCCCCCTTAGGAAATTACGTCATTTCTGGCCCTTCCCTAAATTGTGTTTACAATCTGTATTAATAAAAAATTTTTTTCTTGGCAAAAGTTGCTGAGTATTGGTTAGGATGTCACGTGAGTTTTTTTAATTTTGAATACTAACATATAGAACATAAATAATATTATATTTAGTGATGGGATTTTTTAAATTTTAACTTAATAATTTTACTTAATAAGTAATTAATAAGTGCTTAATAATTAATTTATGATTATTGCTTTTTAATCTATATAAATTAAAATATATTAATAAATAGTTAATAATTAGTTAATAAATTATTAATAATTGTTAAAAATAATGATTAGCTAATAATTTTACGTAATTTTAGTCTTTTAAAATCGATTGATAATCAATTTAACATTTTACATAATCAAGTTTGTATAATTACAGTTATTATTCTAACTATATATGCTTAAAAAATGCTATCAAAAAAGCAAGAAAAAAAAAGGTCTAATTTGGTTTCACTTTATTGAAGGTCCATTGCTTAATAGTTCTTACTATGAAGCACAATGTAAATATTGTTATAGAAAAATGGGTAATGTACCTACTAATATGTTAAAACATCTTAAAGAAGAGTGCTCTAATATTAGTGAAGAAGTTTGTCATATTCTTTATAATTTAAAATATATAAATAATAAAATAAAAAAAATAAACATCTTCATGTAAAGCTAAATTAAGTAATAACATATACTGAACATATCATATGTCGATCATGACAAATGATATTTATATAGATGTCAATCAGTTAATCAACATAATTTTATATGTTTTTTCAACTACTTTTTTGACTTTACATATACAGTGATCAAAAAAAGTAATTAAAAAAAAATACTATTCAATAAAACATGATTTTCTTTTATATTATTAAGCCAATCAGCTTAAAATTTCACATAGTGACATAATGATCATAATAATAAATGATCAACATATTTATTTGTTTATTTAGTTTTAGCCTTCAAAATTTTTCTTTTGATAACTATAGTAAAGGTTACACTTGAATAATGATATATAATTGTAAGTACTTTATGGAGTAATGGTGTCTATAATGCTAAAACTTTATACAAATTAACCTCTTTTTCACATTTTTCTATATATGATTATATCAAAAAACTTAAAAATGATAACACTTTAAATCCTTACTTCATTTTAAAAGGCCAAAAAAACATTTTCTGAAAAATGTCATTTTCTAGATCATCTTATTTTAACAAATAAATTTTTAACATGTGATGAACTTGCAAATATTTTGAACAAAAATTACACGAACTTAATATAACTAACTAGAATGTACTTAATGAATTTAATAATCTTAATTATGTTAATACTATTCCAAAATCTATACCCTTATTAATAGATATTTAGAAGTAGCATAAAGTGAAGTTTGCTATAAAATACAGAAGACAAAATTGGAATAAAATTATTTTTTTTGATGAAACCATATTCCAAATGTTTCAAAATATCCAAAAAGTTTTTTATAAGATTAACACATAACCTTTACATAAGCCTATGGTAAAATATCTATATAAAGTTCATGTATAAAATACTTTTAAACAAAAGATCCAATTGGTTTTCTTCTTTTTACAAAAATAATTAATAAGAATTTTTATCGTAAAATTTTAACTGAAAACCTATTTGAAAATATAAATTCTATAATGAAGAAGTCTTAGATATTCTAATAGAACAACAATTCTAAATACATAGTTAAGAAAATCAAGAAACTTCTTTCTGCATGTTATTCAAGATTGTTAGACTGACTATCAAATAACCTAGACCTGAATCCTATCAAAAATTTATGAGTGATTTTGAAGGGATGTGTGGAGAAACAGGTTAACAAGTTAGTTCTTAAAAAAACCAGTTACTATTAATGCTTTTTGTGAAATAATCCAAAAGGAATAGAAGGGAATTGAACCAGAAATCTTTCTTAATTTAGTTCGTAATATGAAATTGAGGTTAGAACTGGTAATTGAGAGTGATGATAATAAGATACTATATTGACTACTATTAAGTAAACTTATTTATAAAGTTACAAAAAATATGTATATAAATTTTTATTTATCTATGACATTTATTTATATTTTAATTAATAAAAACGTGATTCTAATTACTTTTTCGACCACTGTAATATAACTATACAATATTACTAATATTTTTGAATTTTTGTCTTACACAAATCATTTGTTTACTTCTTAAAAATATTTTGTAAATTTTAAAAGTTAAACTGCTTGATAGTTTTAAGAAGATCTTTTCAAACATATTGTTTATTTTATGTTGATTTTAATATGTAAAAGTATTAGCATAATTAAAATTAATAAAATTTTAAAATTTAATGTATTTTAATTTATTCAAATCTCTGTTTTTTCTATAATAAAGTCTGAACAAAAAAAAATCAAAAATATTCTATATTAAATAAACTTAACGTTTCAGATTTCAGTCGTTATTTATCAAATTTTCTTTTTAGGTTACATAATATTTTTGTAAAATATTAGTCAGATGATTACTATATATTTAACATTATTATATGATGATTGTTTTAAAAATTTAATTAGTAAATGCTTCTATTCATAGGCGAATTGGTAATTAATAACTAAAATTACTCAAAATTTGTAGATTTCCTCCTTTTTTTATTGACTACCTTCTAAATAGCAAATATATTTTTTTTAAGTATTATAAAGCATTAACTAAACTATTCTCTATATAAACTACTTTTAAAATTTTAGGCCAAAATTTGTAAGAAACTTAGGTATTTTACATAGTGTAATTTTTTTGAACTGAGTAATAGATGATTTTATTAAACTTTTATTTATTAATTTATAAATTAATTTTTATTAATCAAATTATATATTCATATTATAATTATAATTATTACTATTAAAATTATAAAAGAATATTATAAGCCAAATAAAAATTTTTTTTTATTAAAATTCCAATAAGATGATAAAATCTTCAAATTTTTTTTTTTAAACTATTAAATTATATATATAATAAAGGAATTATTAATAATATTATTATAAAACTTAGCTATATGTAACAAATGATAAACTAATATAGAAAATATCAGGATTATAAGGAAAAATAGTTAAAAAAATCATTAATTTGCAAATTATAACTATTAAAATTTATTCTAATTATTATAATTATCTTCATCATTCTTCACTTCTTTAAGTAATTCATTATCTTTATTATTTTCATTAAAATTTTCTTTATCTTCTATAAAAGATTATCATAATCAAAAATTTTATCATCTTCTATACCATCTGTTTTAATTGAAATTCTACAATACTTAGTAATTTACTAATTAAATTTGAATTAACTTTTTTCTATATATCCTTTACCCATAAACATATCAAAGAATACAAAGATTTTTGATTTGTTTAGCTGAAGTTAATTCATAAGTTTTATTTATTATCTAGTTATTATAAAATCTATAAATCTATAAATAAAAATTATATGATAATTTAAATAATTATTATTTAATAATTTAATAATAATATTTATAATATATTATAAGTATAAATAAAACTTTTATTAGTTGCTATATTAAGTGATTACATCTTAGATATCAATCTATTAGAAATTACAGCTATATTAATTTTATTTTCTTTAAGTTTTTGTTTAATAGAATCATCTAAATGTTTATAAAAAAAATCTAAAACAAAAAGTAATCTAAAATTTGATGATAAATCAGTAATTCTTTTAGATTAGATATTTTCTATATTTACTAGTTCATTTTATTTTCATTAACTCATCCTTTTTTATTTGTTTTAATAAATATGTTATCTAAAAAAGTTTTTTAAGGTATTTTTTTTAATTTAAAAATATTAACAGGTGGTAATTTTGATCTATCAGCTATATAATCTAAAATAACTATAAAAATGCTTTATTTATAACTTATAATTTAATATTAATAGAACTAAAATTACGTTTTCTAAAATATATAAATTAAGTAAATCAAAAATTACAGGTATTTTATTCATATTTCCAATAAATTTTAATGAATAATCATACTATATTCTATATAGAAAAGACTTAAAAATTTTACTATTTTTCAAGTAAATCTTCTGACAAGTATTGAGATACTATTATTCTTCATCTATTTAAAAAATCATAATAAACTATAAAATAATCTATCTATTTACTTAAAATTTAAAAAAAATATATTTAAATATATTTCTTGATAATATCAGTTTATATAATTTTTTAACCTTTTATATTACCAAATTTCTAGTAATTGGTAAACTTTATATATAATAATCTAAAATTCATTTTGCTAACTCTTACTTTAAATCTGAAAAGAATAGTTATCTATCATTATATAACTTTAATAAATAGAATGCTAAAACTTTAAATTAATTTTTTTTACATTTTCAGTTATAAATCTGATTTGATTGTAAGCTAAAATGACTTGCAATTACATAAATACTATCTAATCAGTTTAAAAATATAAAACTATTATTAGCTTTTATAAATACACTATTGACTTTTTTTTTAAAAGTTATTTTAAAACAAAAGGTTATTTTATTTTCTTTAACAACTATTATTAGAGATTAACCATAAAATGCTAAATAATACAAAGTAAAACATGTTATAAATTTTTTATACTATAATCAATATAGTACATCTGATTTATACAAGATATCCTTTATCTTTTAATTAAATTATCTAAGTATTTTGCAAATATAGAAATGAATTTATAAAAACTCAATGTAGTTTAATCAGTATTTTATAATAATTTTATTATGTTTATTTTAGATTAAGATAGAAATCAAGATAAGTACTATTCTTCTGATATAATTTAATTATAAAAAATATAATGAATCGTTTATTTCATTTGTTTTTTATATATTTTATGATTTTTAAAAGTTTAATAAGTTAAAATTAAGAAAAAAAGTTTATTTTTTATAAAGAAAAATCTCAAAAAAATATAACTTAATAGAAAAATATAGTTTTTCTATTTATTAATGATTTATAAATTTTATTTCTTTTGTATGCTATTATATTTAAAACTTAAAATATTAAAATTATGTATATATAAACTTTTTTTATTTGATTGATTAATACTAAAATCTAAAAATATTATATTTATAATTAATATAAATAATGTTAATAGCTTTAAAACAAAATAATTAATATAATTAATTGTAATTAATTATAATTTATAATAAAGATAATTATAATTTATTATTATTTCTTAAATTATAAAGTAGGCAATTTTACTTACAAATATAAAAAATTTTTTAATAAAATATAAAATATTAATTTTAATAATATAATTATTTTATAAAAAATATAATTTAATATATTTTTTAAAGTATTTAAATAATTCAATTTAAAATTAAGTTTTAAAATATAATAGTTTCTATTTATATATAGGTATTTGAATATTGATTATGTGATACAGTCAATATTAATATTACTTTTACTAGTATTAAGAAATTAAAAAATTAACTGTGTGATGATTATACTTTAACATAAATTAACAAATTACTAATTAAATTATATTTTAACTAACAAATTGCATTTTGATAAATATAATTATTTTATTAATAATTTATAATAAATGTTAAATTGACATAATTAATTTTAATATTATTAAAATTAATTAGTGTTAAAGTATAGTGATAATTAAGATTATTTGTCTAAACTTATTTTAAATTTGATAAAATATTTAAACTTTAATTTTACTAATTTTTATTAAGATTAGATATAGTTTTGCATTTTTATAAGCTTTAATATAATTTTATCTTTTTTAAAGTTTTGCAAATTTTTTAATAAGATTTTAATATAATTTTACTAAATTTTTATTTTACTATTTAAATGACCAAAATCTTTAAATTTTACTCAGCAATCTTAATAATAATCATGTGACTGATAAGATGTAACAAATAAGAATTTTTTATTGCAAAATTTTAAGTCTTTAAAATAATAGTAAAAACTAAATGCAAAGAGATATAATATAGATAACAAATATAAAGTTATATAATATATATTTAAATATCTAATATAAACTTTAAATTTTTTTAAAATATTTATTATAATAATTTTTTAAAAATTTTCTTAAAATTCATATATTTGCAAACTAATTAAATTATTTTACTATTAATAAAAATCATAAAATTCTTAGTAAATTATAAAAATTGTAATAATTAAAGTTATTCTTTATATTAAATTTTATAATATTTTATTATAATTAATATATTGTTAAAAGTAAATATTAATAAGATTATCAAAAATCAATAATAAAATTTTTATAAATTATAAATTTTTAGTTTATAAGTAACTTTAAATTATTTATTATATAATTAAAAAAATAAAAGTTACTGTAATATTATATATATTTATAAGAATTTTGCTAACTTATACTCTAGGTGAAATTACCTATATGACATATAATGAGTGACAAATAGAATTTTTAACAATAAAAATTCCTGATTAATTATTTAAAATGAGAAATAGAGAAGTATGACACATTGTGATAAATAAACCTTAACCTAAAATTAACCTTAATTATATAGATAGGTAAAATTTTACATATAATTATTTAGGTATAAATAAAATTAATTTAAAATTTTTAATTTTTTATAAAAGTAAATCAAAAGAAAATTTATAGTAAATAAATAAATTTATTTGTAAAAATCTTATAATTTAAAAGATATTAATTTTATATTATATAAAAAGCATATTTTTTAAATATTTTTTGTGATATTATAAAATTTATATGAAAATTAATTATACAATAATATATTTTAAGCAAATAAATAAAATAATAATAATGTAATATTACACAAATTTTCAAAAAAATTAGATCTTTTAATAAAAATCAATTTTAGTAGCTTTTATTAAAAGTATATCATGTAACATTACATAAATTTTTAAAAAAAAAAATTTATGTTATCTATTTGTCTAACTGTAATCTATTTTTATATATAAACTAAAAAACTAAAAAATAAAATAAGATTATATATTGTTATACCTAAAAATAGATATGCAAAATTTTTTAATAAGTGTAACAATTTTGCATAAATTTTATTGATATTTAAATTTTATAAGAAAATAAAATAAAATATAAAATACAAAAATATCTATAAATTAACTTAAACTACTTTATCAATACTAATCTTATACTTTACCAAACTAAATTATATAAAAGAAAAGAAAACTAAACTAAACTAAGCTAATAAATAGGTATTAAATATCTAAAAAGAAGGACATAATTACTACTGTATCTGAAATTTGACTAGTAAGTACTATAAGCAACAGTCATTGTGAAAGAAAAGAGATTAACAGACAATATTTAAGAAAAAAAAGAGAAATCAGAGAAAATCTAAACAACAGTAAAATCTTCTTTAATATTATTTAAAGTTTTTCATAATTATAAAGATTCACATCTTTGTATTTTAATATCATAAACAAAATTGAATATATCATTAAAAAGAAAAGAAAGAAGACCAATGAGAGTAATTTATCAGAAGTAATAGTGTTGATTGAGATTATAAAAGATAAAGAAATAATTCTTTAAAAAATCTGTAAAGCTTAAGTTATTTTGATTGTAAGTAAACTAAATAAATAATTAAGACTACTTATTTAAACTCATTTTAGATTTGGCAAAACGTTTAAACTATACTTTTGCTAAATTTTTACTAAAATTTTAATATAATTTCACATTTTTATAAGCTTTGATATAGTTTTACCTTTTCTAGAATTTTGCAGCTTTTTTAATAAGATTTTAATATAATTTTGCTAAATTTACCTTTTTTTATTTAGACAACTTGCAAATCCTTTAAGTTTTGGCTATAACCTTATAGGTGATTGATTGATATAATCTAAATATACATCATTATTAGGTTGATTGAGATTCTTTAGATGAATTATAAATATATTCTTATGTTATCAAATGATATTAGACAAAGGAAATGAATTGCTTGAATAAAACTAAATAAGTGTAAAATTTCATTTGCAGCATTGTAATAAAAATAACTACTTAAGGTAAAATATAAGAATATCATACTTTTATAATTTCTAAAGTTGA
>CAJVPP010000474.1:0-31570 GCA_910592005.1 Funneliformis mosseae
ACCCTTCAACTTAAATAAATTTGTGTTTATTTCTTTCATAGTTTACAACTTAAACTCCCTGTTAGCAAATAAGCTTTATTATTCTAATGACATAGTGTTTAGGCTTAACATCAGAAACTTCGTTATATTGAGGCATGACTGTACTGTATATATATGTGATTTTTTGTAATTTTTCTTTATAATTAAAGTATTTTAGGTTTTTAAATTAATTCAAGTTGGAAAATAGTATTTTTAAAAAAAATAAAATTTCTCTTAAAAATATATATATATATATATTTAAAAATTAAAAATTAAATATAGATTCAAATAATTTATATAAAAATAAATAGTTATAAATTTCTATCTCAAAAAAATTATTCTAAAAATTATATAAATTAAATTATTTTTTTTTTTCAAAAATGTCTTTAAAATCAAATTTAGGCATGGTTTAATTGGTTTAATTCTAACTGCCATTATAAATTTGGCTTAATTTAAAAAATTTTTAATCCCGGGAGAAATTATGTTATGTAAATCCACCAACAATACAAATTTATATATTTGATTACGACTTTCAAAAGTAATTGCGACTTTAACACTTATATTAAAAAACAATTGAAGGGCGAAACTATATTTCAAAAGATTTCAACATTTTATTTCGAAACCTATTAATTTATAGGTTTATTTCCTTGTCGTAATTTTCGCTAAGTTGATCATCAAATCGTAACCGCGATTTTGATTGGTTATTTTATTTCCGTTTTGGGCATGATTATGATATTTACGTTTAATGTAAACATCCTCGTGATAAACTTACTAAACATCGTTAAAATAAATCTATATTGCACACTTTTTGATCATTTTTTCATTTTTTTTTTTTACCTTACCTTTGTTAACAAGACTGAATATGGACAAACTTCCTATTGAAAAATCATCAAGTTCAGGTAAGGATGTTAATAAAATTTTTTAGAAATTACACGTATGTGGATATAAATAAATCATTATATATCTTCAGAACCTGAAAATGATGAGTTGCAAACAAATCCAAACGCATTGAAGTCTCATGGTTTCTCTGATGAAAATTTTGTAAGTATACGAAATAAAATCTTTTTTTATCTTTTTCTTACTCTTACATTATTAATATAAATAACGCACAATCTATTAAGAACGAAATGTTTAACAAAGAAGATGGTAGTTACCAAGATAAGGAAGATGACAATGGCTCAAACGAGAATTCTAAAATGACAATCATTAATGATACGGATGAAGATGATGAGGTTAATGACATGCAATTTATTAATAACGAAATGGTTAACAATGATATTTGTATCAAAGATAATGGAAAAGTTGAAGACAATGACTCAAACGAGAATTCTAAAATGACAATCATTTATGATAAGGATAAGGATGATGAGAATGATAACATGCAATATTTTAATGACGAAATGGTTAACGAAGAAGATAGTAGCCAAGATGAGGACGACAAAGATAAAGACGATGTCACAAACAATAAATCTAGCAATAAAATGACAATCTCCAACAAAGATGATAATAGCCAGGACGAGGACGACGACAAGAGTGAAGACGATGACACAAGCGACAAACCTATCAATAAAATGTTAATCCTCAACAAATGGTATAGCAGCCAAGATGAGGACGACGACAAGAGTGTAAACGATGGAATAAATGAAAAATCCAGCAATAAAATGACATTCTCTAATAAAGATTACAGCAGCCAAAATGAGGACGACGACGATGATACAAGCGACAAACCTATCAATAAAATGTTAATCCTCAACAAATGGTATAGCAGCCAAGATGAGGACGATGACAAGAGTGAAGACGATGATACAAACAATAAATCTAGCAATAAAATGACTTTCTCCAATAAAGATTATAGTAGCCAGGAAGAGGACGACGACAAGAGTGTAAACGATGGAATAAATGAAAAATCCAGCAATAAAATGACATTCTCCAATAAAGATTACAGCAGCCAAAATGAGGACGACGACGATGATACAAGCGACAAATCTATCAATAAAATGTCAATCCTCAACAAAGGGTATAGCAGCCAAGATGAGGACGATGACAAGAGTGAAGACGATGATACAAGCGAAAAATCTAGCAATAAAATGACTTTCTTCAATAAAAATTATAGTAGCCAAAATGAGGACGAAGACGATGATACAAGCGAAAATTCTAGCAATAAAATGACATTTTCCAATAAAGATTATAGTAGCCAAAATGAGGATGACGATAAAAGTGAAGACGACAACTCAATTGATAGTAGCCAAGATGAGGACAACAAGAGTGAAGACGATGATACAAGCGAAAAATCTAGCAATAAATTGACTTTCTCCAATAAAGATTATAGTAGCCAAGATGAGGACGGCAAGAGTGAAGACGATGATACAAGTGTTGAATCTAGCAGTAAAATGATGGCAGTTTCTAATGAGAATAATAACGATTTCATCAGCAAAACTGTAACTTTAGAGACAGAAAACGATGATTCAGGTGATGATTCTAGCAGTAAGGCTTCGACTTCTAGCGAAAACAATTATATTGATAGTAATTCACGTTTAAGTTTTGATGACGATAATTCAATTAACTTTTACAACAGCAACACAACTAGTAGCAGCCAAGATAATGTCAATAGTGAATCTGTTATAAGCCTTTGTGAAGATAATATTATAAATGATTTTGAATCTGAAGAAAACTCAACTTTTAACAGCTATGATGAAGAGAGTAGTATCAAAAATATTACCTTTCGGAATTACTCTAATGATTCTTGCAACGAATCTTCAACTTCCAGTAGCGATGATGATTTGATGCTTTGTATTTTTAGCAATAGAAACAGAATCGCAATTCCTAGTAGCAATGATGATACAGTTATTATTGATAAAGACGAGGCTAAATTTAACAATGAAAATAACAAAGAGAGTAGTTCTGATAATAAGAATATTTTTGAATCAAATAGTTCTAGTAGCGATATCTTTTGTTCTATTAATGGAGATAGCGATGACGCAAATGAGAGCAGTTCTGATAGCGATGTTATAATTGAGAGCAGTTCTGATAGGAATGATATAAGTGATAATAGTTCTGAAAACGATGATATAAATGAGAATAGATCTGTTAGCGATGATACAAGTATTAGCAGTTCTAATAGCGATGATACAAGTACAAGCAGTTCTGATAGTGATGATACAAGTATAAGCAGTTCTGATAGCGAGAGCAGCACTGGTGTCGAAGATCCAAGTGTGAGAAGGTCTGATAGCGATGATAGCAGTTCTGATGAAGAAACAACAACTTTTAGCAGTGAATGTATGGATGTAGATTACTTAAGTTCTAGTAGTAATAGTATTAGGGGTGACTTAAACAGCGAAACTGACAGTGATGATGATGGTAATACTATTAAAAACTCTAGAAGAGCATTAAGTTTTGCAATATGCATAAACTTTAATATTGTATTGAATGGTAATGATGATTATATTGTTGAATAAAGAATTCGCTGTTGTGGTGAATAATGAAAGTTTAATAACGTTAGAAATTCGTAATCGAATAAATATTTTTAGATAGCTTTAGTATTATATTGTTTCCAAAGTTGAATTAGATCTCAGTTAGATAAATTAATTATAAACAAATAAAAAGCTATGGTACGTATGGAATAAATTTATCTTCAATTACAAAATTTGTGATGTTTCATGCGGAATATAAATTCATTATTTAAGGGTCAGTAATCCAAATTTTTAGATTGTTATATAAACTCAATCATAAACTCAATTTTAGGAGGATATTTAATATTAAAAGGGGCAATATTATCTAGGTTAGTTTACGAGATAAATCGAGTTTTAGCTTGTACTTTACAAATCAAGAAAATAACAATTCTTGATAAGATGATATCTTATCTTTATCTTAATAATTTTGAAGTGTGAGCTTTTATGGAATTCAACCATCGAAAATGGAAATTTAAAACATTTGGTTTATTATCAAAAGGCTGCAAAACCATGAGATAAGATATTATTTAAATCGGTGGTGAGTTATTATGGAAACTTTAATTTTTTTCTCTATTTTATAGAAAGTTTTAAACATATTCATAATATGACTTTATACACCTTATAATTCCTAATTATAACCGGTGAAGAATTTTAAAAACCATAGAGTCCGATTAAAGATTTCTCACGAACATTCCTGAATTTCATGTGGCGAAACTGTACTAATAACGATGAATTAATTTCAAGAATATATATGTAAGAAACTTGTTCTTTAATGCTCTCACATCTTCAACTACTTCCATAGGCGTTACGGCTGGATTTGTTCTTGGCCGTCTGTATGAGTATGGATCCATCAACATCTGTTATCAAGAACAAATTATCTGCAATTTACTATATAACTGTTATACTATATCTAATGAGGCGTCATATTCCCATATTTTAAGTTGTGATAAAAAAGTTAAGTTTTACCTTGTTTTATCACATCCTTATGGACATTGAATCGACTTCATTGTCAATAAAAACAACAATCATCGCTATTCAGAATCAAGATACTAAATATTAAATGTTTTTTGGTTTCTCAATATCACGTGCTAATAATTAGTAAATTGGGAAACATTTTTAAATAAAAACCAACAGTTAGAATATTACATGAATAGTAGTCTTCTTTAACAAAAATCATGTAACGTTACTACAACTCCTATATTGGTTCTGCTTTGCTATTTGTATAATTATAAGGCTTGAATTTCTTTGGACCAAAATTGTGATTTTTGCTAATATTCGTTGATAGTTAAATATCAAAAAATAAAAAAAAAAATAAAAAATGAATTTTCTCGATAAATTCAACAATTTATCAATTTCATCTTCAAATTCGTCATCATTATCCACCGTTTTAGCGATAGAAACATTTGTAGCATTAATACTAAGGCCACGCATATTAGCATTAAATTTTTAAAATGGGTTTAATAAAAAAAAATTTTTTTATGTAAATCGTAACGATGTGATTGGTTGATTTATTATAATCGGCGGTGAATGCTGTAAATGTGTCAGTTGGAAGTAAAAAAAGAGAAGAAACAGAAAAGAAATATAAAAAATCAAGTAAACAAAGAAATGACGAGACACGGATTTGATTATATGTCAATAAAATAAAGTGTTAATACCATAAAATTCGTATTGTTACATTGGAAATAATTCCACCCGAAAAAATCATAATTTTCGCCTCGGTTAGTCTTTGAAGATCAATTTCGACCATATCGATGTTGTTAATGCTAATTAAAAATTTAAATATATTTCCTTGCGATATTGTTGTAACTTCGTTAATTTCGTTGTTTTAATGTTTTTTTATTTATTATATATATCCGATTATTATTTTGCGTAGTTTTAATTAATTAGCGTTTAGTGATTAGCATTTATTTGAGTTAAAGAGCGTCAATGTTGAGACAATACTAAATAATTAATTTTATTGAATAACATTTACATCATAATTCTTCGATTGCTTATTAATAAAAAACCTTCTGCTTACATTTAAAATTGTATTTAAAGAAAGAATTGAACACAACAGTATTATATTTCGAAGTATTGAGATAAAATCTTTACACTTTTTTTTTGGTCAAAATTTAAAGGTGACCCGGCCGGTGACGTGAACCAAAATGCTAATGTGCGTGGCCTAAAGAGATATAAGTTTTTTTCTCAATGCCCTTTGCTATCAAAAACTTTTGTAGAGAATTTCCTTTTTGCGGTCGAATTTAAATTCGAAATTACATATAATCTTAAACGTGTTTCCATTATCTAAAATGGTTAGCCATGCGCACTCGCTAATTTATATCACAAATCTTAAAAATTGAACCCAAGATTTTCTTTTAGAAGTTAATTATCCTGTGATTTTTATTAAATTTGACACCCAAAAACAATCAATAATTGAAGACCGAAAGAGACATGAAGATATTAAACAATACATATTATTATTATTTTTGCTTAAATAATTCTATTAATTAATAATAAATTCGGTTTAATTATACCAAGGAATCAATTATTATTATTATTATTGATCATTTTCAGCGACATTAACATTACCACTACTCTCACCATTTACACTTGCACCATCTCTAGTTAAACCACTTTGATCACCATTTTCTAAATCAGGTACATATCTATACAGAGGAAATTCCAAAAATAAGGTACTTTTAATTATTCGCGGTAATGGTTCATAGAGACTTGGTGGAAATGGTATTAATACAGAAGTACGCTCAAGATATTTGGAGTAATCATTCCAGTTTCCTTGCTTCCATTGTTTTTCATGTGCAGGACGTTCGTTTAATGGCATCCCACTTAAAAACATGAGCAAGACTTTGGGAAAGAAAAGAAAGGAGTTTAAGAAGTTGAAAAGGGGATTGAAATTTTGAAAATCAATTAAATAAATTTTATACTTACAAATTGTGAATACGGGAGAGGTAATGGAAGCATAAGCGGCATTTGTACCTATTCCAGAAATAGTAGGTTGTAGACATAATAAAAAGATTCCAGTCCTAAACAATCGAAATTTAAAATCGAGTTGGTAAAACATGCTATGAGAATAATATTATTACTTGATTTTACTCACCATATCTATAAAGATTTTTTTTTTATTTTTTTATTTAAAAAAAAGAGATAATTTAGTTGGTTTAAAGTCGTTAATGCTTCAAAATAAATAATATCAAATAACTTACGCATATTTCACCGAAATAATTTGGATGCCTACTCCACGACCAAAGTCCTGTCTTCATAAATTGTGTTGGTGATGTACGGCTTTGTCTGAACACGAACTGTTGTATACAGGAAAAAAAAGTAAAATATTGTAAGTACAAGTAGAAGCAATACAAATTATTAAAGTAAACAATTACTTAATATTTAATTACCTTTTGAAAATCAGAAATAGATTCAAATAATATACCGATGATAAATACAAACACACCAATAACATCGGTAGCTCTACCGAATTTAACATCCCTGCCATCATATTCATCATTACTTATTCTTGGAGAATTTAAAAATATGAAAGGTAAACTAATTATCCAAACCCATATCATTTGTAACACAAAGAAGAACAGCAATGATGCAAATTTAGATCTAATACTTTCAAATCTTGAATCCTTTCCTGATTTTAACATTCGATATAAACAAAATACTAAAAAAGAAAAGTGAAGAATGAAAGGAGTTAAATGACGAATGTGTAAATTATAGTAAGTTATCTTGCTTACATCCTAATCTTGCACCCCACAAAACTGCGAATGTCGTCGCGATTATTTGTCGAACATACCATGTCTGTATAATATCAAGAAAACATTATTGATAAAGGGAATAAGGTTAGATTGATCGTTATATTTACCTGACCAAGAACTAATGTTAATATCGCCAATAAAGCAACATTACTGCCACCTATTGAAAGAATGAAGAAATCGTTAACCTGAAAATATAAACTCAGAAATTAAAAGAAAAATTACCTCCAAAATCAGTCACTTTAAAAATAATAAAAATATATGTTAGCATATTTGATCGTTATTGAATAACTTCAACTGCTTTGTTGATTACTTACCTGAATCAATTTGAAATGTATAAGCGATAGTAAAAAAAATTAGTTGATATCCAATTGTTAATATTGCTGTTATGGCTAAATAATAATCATCTAATACTCTAACTACCATGATTATTAATAAATAAGTAAAAGAATTTAATGAAAATTTTATTTAAAAATATAATTTTTGAAATGTTTAAAATATAAAAAAAAATAATTTTATTTTGCAATACAAAAAAAAAAAATTTGAAACGGTAACAACTTATATTTCTGCACGTTGTGTAACAAAATCGTCAGAATTGTTTTAATTGCTTTTCGATGAATCTGGCAAAGATCTACACAGGACTCCGAAAAAGGTAAATTTTTATATGTCGTACAATAGTTACAAACTAGTATTGTCAAAGATTTCAAAAAAAAGGTGACTAAATCAAACCTATTTATATATATATATATATTTAAATTTCCATAAGTGATCACTGTTAACTTTTTTGAATAAAATAAGAAAAAAGTGGGTTAAGCTTTCGCAGTAAAAAAAGTATAAAATAACCTTGTTTTTACACAAACAACTCAAATAACTGCGCCCTATCGATCATTTTCGTATAATAATCTGCTTCAAATAAATTACACAGTGCATTACTTTATCATGAACTCAATCAAATTGGAAATATGACATTTTTGCTCTTTCCGCACCTTTTTCCTTGCTGTTCCAGTGATATTCCCCGAAAAAATTTTGGAATCGTTGTTCTTGTGTGACATTGAGAAAAAATTCTCCGATATGATCATCGCACATGATTCAAAAATTAATTCTTTTACTGCGGAGCTCAATACTTGTTTAATATATTCTTCAAAATTTTCTCTTTAATTGTATTTTCGTTAATAAATTAGATTGTATATTCATATAATCATTTACTTTATATTTAAATGAATCAATTAAATTACTTGCTTTAACAATTTCATTATTATCAAATATATTGATGTTTTCTAAATTATTAAAATTTTCAATATCACGTTCTAATTCAATTACATAAATTTCAAATTTACGTAAAAATAAAAATTAAAAAATAAAACTCATAAAAAGAAAAATAATTAAATTATTACTCTTTAATTTGATTGGTAGATTAAAGTTTTATTGTATTATCGTTATGTATAATTCCTTTGATTTTACAATAGTGATTTTATATAATAATAATATATTAATTAAATAATAATATAATAAGATCGGTTATTTAGAACCGATTTAAATTAACCAATATAATCAGTTATTAGAATTGGTTTAAAGAACCGGACTATATGGGAACGTTGCCAATAAATCAAGTAAATTATGATCATGATTATGATCATCATGAATAGGCCTTATTATATGTTTTTCCTTTTGACTTCAATTGGCAACAATAACGTAAAGTCTTTATCCAATTTCGCAATTGCAACTTTATGACAATTGAAGTCAGGTATACCGGCGGCTTTGGTATCTCGTCTTGTATACTCCATTAAGTTGCTCAATACCTCCTTTTCAATCTTCACCCGATTATGTTGTGCAAATCGTGGATTTCCGTTGGCCATCAAAGTGATAGTTGTTTACGTCTTCGAGAAAGCCTTCCCAAAGACGTACTTCAGATGATACGTCTTCGAGAGAGCCTTCCCAAAGACGTACTTTAGATGGTTCGTGGTCAGCTTTTATGCAAGTTTTCGATTCGCAAGCATCGGGAGATAATTTAGAAGTGGTGAAGCATATGATAATGCCTCTTCTAGATTTAGAACTTCTAACAAAAATGAAATTGTGTAATTGAATAAATGAGCAAAGGTCCAATACATTTGACGCAAGGCAATTCAAAACTTGATCTTATTATTACCTGATATTTGCGTAGCTTTTCTTTTTTTTGATGAGGTCGGCAGTGGATGAAGTGGATGAGGTTGACGACGTAGACGTTTGATTCTAATCTCCCATATTCTATTTACTTTTATTTTTTCCAACTTTAAATCTCTGCCAGACTTAATAGCGTCTTTTATTGTGTCAGCTGATTCGAAGTAAAGGATAGCGAATGGTCTAGGCTTGTAGTTATTAGAGAGAGGAATGTACACTGATTTTGCCTTAGTGGCGAGCACGATAACGTGAAGGTCACTTGCCGAGGTACCATAAGGGAGATTGCATTGGTATTATTTTGAGGTAGCTGGGCCTCGCCGAATACGTCATCCTTAATTCGTGATTAAAAAAAAATGATAAGTTAGGAACGTTTCCAGAAACAAAAATTAATATTGCAGGTATACATCAACAGTCCCTCTCTTTATATGTTATAAAGGAAGACAACCGATTCCTCCAGAATCAGTAGAATCTTCATCAAAGAAAACATTGATAGATCCATCAAGTTCACTGACGCATGAATCGGCAAACGCATCTGATAAGTACTTGTGGTGTATAAACCCTACCCCCATTACGCACGCAAACAGGGCATCAAGATCCTGGCTAAAAGCCCCGTCTCTCAACTAATTATACTTACTTTACTTTTTTCTATGTTCTGGGCTATATCCTGGTATTTCTTGTGACTTACAGTTAGATTGTGTAATGCTGGAGAGACCATTTTTCGTATGGAATATTTCAAAATATTTTGTATAAGGGATTTGTTCAGAAGAAATATTCTTGATATGGGATTACTATGTTCGTAACTCGATTTTAATAGCAAGTCTCCCATATAACGTTGTGTCCGAATTTATATGAAAAATATCGTTATATCCAAATTATACCGATATTTATAACGAACTGTGGTCGAGTAGTGTTGGAAACGTTTTGATAGCGGAATATTGATTCGATATACGAATAACGCACAGCCTCGTTACTTGGACCTATGATTCCAATTTTCGTATAATCTCAAATATGCAATACCGAAACTCTTCGTCGTCATCCCTAATATTTTCCATTTCTATAAAAATAAACAGTTCAGAAATGGTAGCTCACTAGCGAGTGAAGAAAAAAATATACCGTCTCCAAATTTAAGGTTCCTTGCTGTCCTTGTTAGCCAATAAATTTAAACTTTCCGCTTCTATTAAATAAAACTGAGTATATAGTCACGAAAGCTATGTACACGTTCCTATATTTTAATTTAATGAAATATTGATAAAAGAGGCAGTATTAGAAATTGAAGAATAGAATAAAAGAATAAAAGTATGATACGTAATAATAATATTATAATGAACTTTTAATGAGACAACTTTTTTTTCTCCACTAACTAAGGTTGAAATTAATAAAATATTTTAAAAATAAAACTACTGCTTGCATTAAAAGATATTATAATAACCTCTAATTTTTTATTTATTTTATTTAGGCATAATACCAGATAAAAAGACATTTCTAAGATAATGTGTAATCATGATGATTTGTAAAAATAAATAATAACACGTCAATAATTTATTTTATTTTTAGAAATCTGTAATCACATGATAAGTTGAATCAATAAAGAATAACGCGTCTCAATAAAAATAACGCGTTTCAAAAATTTATTTTTAGAATCAGTAACGCGACTTTCAATAATTAATAGATCAGTGATGTAAACAAAAACATTTCGCATTACGCGTCTTTGATTTTATTATAAATACTCTCCACCTCACCTCTTAAAAATTTTAACTTTTTCTCTCACCTCTCAAAAACTTACAACATTTTTTCCTTTACCTCTCCTTATATATTTTACCTCACCTCTCAAATTTCAAAATTTTTTTCCTTTATCCTTCCCTTATAAATTCTCACCTCTCAAAAAGTTCAAAATTTTTTCCTTTATCCTTCCCTTATAAATTTTACCTCACCTCGCAAAAAAATTTTAACATATTTTCCCTTCCCTTACCTCACCTCTCAAAAATTTTCCTTTACCCTTCCCTTATAAATTTTACCTACCTCTCAAAAAAAATTTCAATATTTTTTCTTTTATCATTCCCTTATACAATATATTTTATGATCCCCGGTATGTATTTTTATTGAGTTTTTAAAATGCATTACTTTCTTTTCTGAAGTTTCTTTTTGTAAGTATTTTTTGGGACCATATACTAATATGAAAAACTTCTCTAAAATTCTCTTTAACGAAACTCTCCGGACTGGTTGCTTGGCCGAGGTCTACTGATACTGGAGATGGTTTCGGTTATGTAGTTCCAAGTGACAGTCTGATTTAGGCGGTGTAAATATATATCGTGGGATAACCCTCGGTGTCCTGTTGTATATTTTTTACTATTCTCAAACGGCGGACGGACGGACGGACGGAACGGCAGAATCCGAAGAAAGAAAATCGGAAACGAGGATATTACGGCTAGTGTGTATTTTTATTAAAATTTTTTATTAAATTTTTTTTTTTTTTTTTTTTTGAAACTAACTAATTTGATTATACTAATTTTCTAATAAAATTCTCAAGCGGCGGACGGACGGACGGACGTAGTGGAATGAAGATTGGAATTTGAAGAAAGAAAATCAGGAGCGAGGATATTATGGTATAGATTTAATTTAATTTTTGGTTTTTGATTTTTTGAATAATTTCTCATTATTTTTTTTTTTAATTTTTAATTAAGGATGGGATGGGATGGGATGGGATGGGATATGGGAATGTAATGGAATTTTATAGGAGGGAAACAAAGATGTATTTATAATTGAAAAATAATAAATTTATACAATAATATTTAATAAAAAAAAAAATATATTTTTTTGATTTATTTTATTAAAATTTTTTGCTTCACATGTTTCATTTGTTTGACAATCGCTATTTTTAATCCTTAAAAATTTATAACTGTATAACGATTAAATTATTTCCATCATTTCTAAAGTTTAAGACGAAAAAGAAAATGATGAACAAGACGAGAAACCCAAAGAAATGAAAGAAATAATTGATATTTTTTAATATTTAAATTTATTATTTTTTGAGGTTCAAAATTAAAATCATGTTTCGTAAATTGATTGTTAATAGCAAACGACCCATTTATATTCTTTTAACAATAAAAAGTATTTTCTAATTAAAAATTTTTGACTTTATATAAATTATACTTTAAATTCCTCAAAGAATAATAAGTTACAAATTAATAAGGAAGAAAGAAATCTGCAAAAGAACGTAAGCATCTCATTGTTTAAAACATCGCGAAATTTATTCGATGAATATCTTTTATTTCTTCTTGATATAACACGCACCGTACAGAAATCGTTATTGCGCCGATCTTGCTAAGAACTCATGTCTGGCGGCGAAGGATTACTATCCCAACGATTTGTGATTTAGCCATCGATACCTTTCGTACTCTACTGACCCAAATGGGTAAGGTTTAATTGGCTATGCTCAAAATATTTTATCGCTTAGATTTTGAACGCACTTCAAATTTTATAATTCTTCCACTCTCCTGATTGATTTGTATTTAAGGTTGATGATGCTGGTTTCATCCATTATCAAGAAATGTCATCCTTATCTAGATTTTTCTAGAGTATTAAATAATATAATTTTTTGACCTTTCGCATAAATTCGTGATATAAGGATCTGGGTTGATGAAAAATTAGTATACTTTATATATCCCGGTCGTTTATAAATGAAGCAAAAAGCAAAAAATTAAAGATTAAATTTTATTTTTTATATTTGTAATTTGGCATTATTTGTCATTCATTATTAAAGCGATTAAAATCACGTTTAAAAAATTTATTGTTTAAGATAAAAGATAAAAAATTAAATAAATAAAAAATATTATGATTATAAATATCATCATAATTTTTAAAAAATATTTTCTTTCTTTTCTTTTCTTTTCTTTTATCTCTTCCATCCTCGTTCTTTCTTCCAACCTTCTCCTTCTTATTTCTACATGGTGTTTCCTATAATACTCCCCCCGCAAATAAAATAAAAAAGAACGATGAGTAATATTATAATATCATCAAAAAGAGACGATTTATTTGATAGTATAACTCTTCTCCCATTTTCAGTTACACCTTATTTTGAAAATACTGCCTACCTTTTACTCTTTCTTTTTGGTTTTTTCCTATTAATCCACCTTTCAAATTCTTCGGCTTCACCAAAGTAAAACGCGTCTTCTCTTTGAATATTCATTACTAAATATCATAAAAACAATAAGTAAATTCAGAATATAGCGGTTCATTTCTCCCTATAAAGTTCCGAACATTACTTGGCTATTACACCTATTTTGAAAGTGGACTCTTACCTGCTTACCTTTAAAAAAAAATGTGAAATTTTTGTAGAGTAAAAAATTAATAAAATTAATAAAAAAAAAAAAAAAAAAAAAAAAAAAAAAGTGAACGTCATATTAATTCCTATTGATCGCCGCATTATTCCTAATGACTGTACCTATAGCAATTGGGTTTCTAAATCTAATAACCGTTCTATTTTCATAATCTACTTAGGGTTGGTTAGTCGAATTTTTACTTAGTTAATGGACTCATTCATTTTTCAAATAAATTAATAAATAGATCAAAAGTTGCACCATTTTTATTTTCATAAAAATTTGGTTAAAAATTGCAAGTTCAAGTTATTATTAAATAAGTACGATAAAAAAAAGTAAAAGTAAAACCAAAGATCAATGCCAACCAATGTCGACGCGTCGACAGAACTCCAACTCGAATGGTTGATCAAAACACATGAAAAAATAATTGTACATATTGTGATTGTTATTAATAATGTTGAATTGTGGCTTCGCTTATCAGAATTTATTCCCACAAGCTTTAAATCACATGATAGATATGGATCATTTATTATATAATCTCAGTAACTTTGATATAAATGCAGTTATGTTTTATATTTGAACGTTTTGAATGAATGAATAGTTGCAAAAAAAACTTCGAATAAGCCACGAGTATCAAAGTTAAATCCCTTCCCTTACTTTGTAAAACTGTAACGCAGGCAATTTACAGTGCAACTTCACAACCTACTGTTTAAGGGATAGTCCTCTTTAATTATCTATCCTGCTTACTCATATTAGTAGGAATAATTAGTATATCACTTGGAACAATTGGAATTTTATATTAATTTATTGGGAAATATAATGTAAAAGGTTAATTCAAGAATAATTAAAATAATTTATGATTCAAATTTAACAAAATTTCTATATAATATAAATTGAGATAATAGTTATGAAGTATTAAATTTGAAATGTATTAAGAAATGTTTAATAACTTTCAATAATAAATGAAATTCTATAATTAAATTTAAATAATCATTATTTTTTGTAATATAGGAGGTAGGCTATTAAAATCACGTTACGTGATCATATGATTTACTATGTCCGTAACTCGATTTTAATGGCAAACCTCCCATATATTTATTTAAATAATCCTTAAAGATTTTTTCATATAATAAATATATAACGTTTAAGAAAATAAATAATTATCGTATAGTGCAATGATCGTGCTAGACCCATTTCCCTTTTCCTTTAAAATGTTCCGATAGGCGTACAATGGTTATCCAAGTTCCGTTATTCGCTTATTATTCATCAATTCTTCCGTATACAATTTTCATGAAAACTTCGTCAACTATCTTTCCGTCAAAATTTTCATAACCGTTGGGGTAAAATTCCGCAAATGTAGAAAACAGTAGATTGAAAGCGTCATTCACTCAAAGCTTTGGATTTGTTGAAATTTTTATAAGATTTTCAAAGACGTTGAGTTGTTGAATAGTGCAACAGGAGGACCGCTCTGAAGTATTGGTCATCAATTGTATTCTGTTAGAGGTACCGCGTAGGCTGAAGGAACCGTTCCAGTAGACGGACCAATTGTCAATAGAAAAAAAAGTATATTTATGTAAACAAAGACCAAAATGAGAACTTTGTAAATAACTTTCAAATATTTAGGATGAGCCGAGTCAACAACCTGCTTCAAGCTTTCGTCATTTAATGCTCTCCTCCACAGATACTCCAAGGCCATGTGAGAAACTGCTCGAGAACTTCTAAATCCGAAATGATTAAAAAATGAAATAGAACGGTGAATAAATGAAAACACATTTCAATAATATAAATTTAATAGTGGCGGATACTTCTATGTGTGACTTGAATAGTTTACTTAATGATTTAAAAAAATTAAACTAAATGTTAAAACAAAGCTAGCTAAATAATTAAGCCACCAAATAATAAAAAAAATGAAAGGACGTTCTCGCTGAGCGAGAACCACGAAGAATTTCCGGTTCTCTACTTTATAGTTTGACTTACTGACAATGACGCAAGTCTATTGGTATTAATTCAATCAAGACAAATTCTTACCTCATTTAAATAGGTATAGTCCCATATTTACTCGTTCATTCATTGTCAATATACATACTTTAGGCCTATGACGACGAATACCTATATGATTTTTATTAAGAAGTAAGTAAATATAAAATAAAGCTAGTAAGTAACTAAATAGATAAATAAAATGGAGAAGGAAGTTCTCACTTCCAGTTCAAAAACATCTGACCAGCAAGATAAAATAATTCTTAAACGCTGCTTTAAGTAGGTAAACGATTGTCGCTAAATATGATAATGTCGTTATGCAAAGGAAAATATAACATATCCCTACTTCAGAATTAGTAGACCTTCACTCAAATAAACAAATCCTTAGACAAAAATTACTAAAGAGAAGACCTCACAACGCTTCCAGTTCTATCCTACTGATTTATCAAAAGTGAAATGACAATGACGCAAGTCCACCTGGTATTAATTCGACAAGACAATTTCCAACCTAATGTAAAGGTCATTCTTAACTTATCTGAGGCGGTCGTCTTTACTGTGAAAAAAAAAGGTTTTTTTGTATTGAATGTATAATTGCCTGCAAAACTCTCAGGTTTTCGACGGGTCATATAATAAAATCTCATTGGCAAAACCATCGAAACTCGAAACCATAATAAAATCCGACAAAAGTCAAAACTTTATTAAAGTGTCGATATATAGGGGTTCGACTTTTGCCATTTGCTAAAATGAGTTTTGCCTGGCAATGAAAGAAGTAAGAAATTTTTTTTTTTATGTACTTTATATACTGTATAAGGAAAGTGGATTATCATCTAACATTACCAGCTATTTTCATTTATTTAGCCTTTTTTAGACATGATGAAATAAAGTTATTTAAGACAATTTTTTTTTTATAAATAATTTTAAACTTTTTTAGTATACAAATATTTAAGTTGATTTATCATTTTAAATGTTTCAAATACAGATACAATAAAAGAAAAGTTATAAAAATTGTGTACTTCTATTAATTAATCACAATTCTAAAAAGTACGATTTATATTAATTTTTAATTCTCAAGTAAGAAAATATTTTATAACAATTTGATACGAAATTATTAACAATAATTTTTATGTAATTTAGTAAACTATATTAATAAACAAGAATAATATTATTCAAGACAATGATCATAATCCAAAATATTGAATTCAGTACCGACTATCGTAAACCTCACCTAAAATTTTAAACATTTTAACATATTGTAAAAATAAAACCTTCAAATATGAACTTTAACAGACATATCCTATTTAATATTACTTTTTGTTTCTGATCGATTTCTCACCCAAAAAATTCAATAACGTATTTGATTACATAACACTTACCGAAGGAAAGTACAAGTTAAAAGCATTATATCATTAACATTCGATAGAATAACAGCAATATTAACGTTAGAACATATAAATCAGTTGTCTTGCTAATATACATCTAGCTAAAACTATATTAAAATATGTTAAATTTTTGGCGTAGATCGCGATTATGAATACTCCTGAACCTAAAATTGTAAAATTCAACATTAATGTCCTTTCGTATGTTGTTTGATTCTTACCAAAACCATACTATATTAAAGTTCCTATTTTTATGTCCTATATCTCAAATCCAAATTATATGTATTTCTTAAATATAACTCAATACAGATCAAATATTGAAGCTAATCTAATGAGCTAAACATTACGAATTGGGATCATTAGATGCCCATGTTATTATTTGTTGAAGTTTGATTTATTTAAATTTAATATTTTATTTTATTTATTTTTTTTTTTTTTGAGAAGTTCAGGTAACCCTGTTATCCTTAAATAATAATCAAACAAATGCGGAAAGAAAAAAATTTTTTTCTTTCATATGAATGTGAGTAGGATAGCCTAATAATTATTCTACGATTTATGACAGCTCTCCCTCAAAATACTTCTTGAATAATTGCTTCCGGGTATTGTTAATTAAAAATTTTCTAATTAAAAATTGCCAAAATTATATTTGAGAACCTTAAATTAATTTCGCTTCTGACTAATTCGATTAGTGACAATCAAAATTCAAGTTTCTTATAATTTAATTTTGTATGAGAAAAAAATTCTACTAGATTCGCGATACATCGTTAAGCTCGCTCGTACAGTATTCTCATTGGTTCATGAAGATCAATTTAACACGTGTTAGATAACAGGTAATTTTGTTGACTGAAAGTGGACACATTCAAAATTTTTTATACCATAAGGAGATGGTGCGACACATGATTAATCAGTAACGCAAATACCTTGTTTTTGATTTTGCATTTTTTGTTGAAAAATAGAAATCTTATACTCACCTTAAGAGAAAATATTGCATAACGTCCTTAAATTCCACAATTTTTGGTGTAGATATCGTGTTGATAATATCTCATAAGGAATGATTATAAAAGAGAAACTTATCGATGTTCATAATGATTTCGTTCCGTTGTATGTGAAAGAAAAGTGTGTTTTAATGAAAGTACGTATAAGAACGTTCCTCGCATTTGCCATTTTATATTTCAATTCTAAATATGATTTAATAATCCATCCTTTTCAAAAGATATTGGACGAAAATTACCTTATTTTCTTGCTACGAGATGGAAACCTTGTTTCAATATGGTTTGGATTTAATGTGTGTCTTTATGATTTAACAAATTATGCCCAAACTGATTTTAACTCTTGAACCAACATAGTAAACAAGCCAAAAGCAATAGCAACCGAGTTGAGAAAATTAACATTTAAATGTTAATTTTATTTCTCTTTTTTTTTTGCATTTGATAACTCCTTTTAATATATAGTATTAATTTGCAGGTTTCTTTATTTCAAGATTTGATACATTCTAGCTTCTAATGAAGAAAAATTTTCCGGAATTTATTTATTCTCCTCTCCATCACGCATGATTCATCCTGTCAAGTACCTTTTCAACAAAAACCTGAATATGTTTGTTCCTATTCATTTTATTGTATATAAAATAGCGTCATGCATAAGATTTATAACTTATTAAATTATTTTATTTTAAAAATAAGGTTTTCGTGGATATCTCTTGTCTGGATGAGTATGTTATCAATGTACCAACTCATCAAGAATTTGCGCTGACAAATATTCTTGCGAATCTTATGCTGTTCTCTGATTACAAACACTGTCGTAATATGTATTAATCGCAGGTAATATTTTATCATATTATATATACATTTTTTTTAAAAATTTACAATATATAAAAAATATATTTTTTATAACATCTTAGGATACCAAATTAATATCGTTGCAACAGATCAAACTCAAGTGTTCAACCTGAACTTCATAATATTCTTAGTTGGGATGGATTACTCTTTAAAAGCAATCGTGGCTGTAATTTTATGGTCAATTTATAGAACTACAAAAAATTAATCAATAAGGCTACTATGATTATTAACAAGTCAAAAATAGTCGAACATATTAAAATATCTTTTAGTTATGAAAAGGATTCACTCTACCCCTTTGTGCATTTATAAAGACGACATAACAATTTACAAATAGTAAAATGTTATCAAGGGCAAGAAAATACGATGATGATAAAGATGAGGTTCAATTGTGAATTCCTTATCACATGACAATTGGGTTTTTTGTTGAGAGCTTAACAGGAAAAGTCGAAATTAATACGGCAATTGAGTAGCATAAGTATCATGGTAATTAAACTTTACGGTTGAAGAATTAAATCCGATTATAATTTGGCTGTATATTATCAGTAATTACGACATATTTTTCAGGTGAGTTCAGGGATAGATTGGTCCGTCTACGTTCTTAAAACTAGTTTTTAAAACTAAGGACGGACCAAACTGGACCAATTTATAATTTCAGTTCAAAAGACTTTTTTTAAATCGGTTATAATTAGATTTATTTTTTTTTAAAAAAATTTTATTTGTTTATTTTTAATAACTTATTTAATTATATTATTTCGAATCAACCTTTTACATAGAATGTTTCCCTAGCCATTGCTGAATGCTATCTAATTGAAAGGCTTGCTTGATGCAACACTAGTATCTTGAATAGAATAAAATAGGTTATTCTTTTATTTGCAATTCCACCATAATAACGTTTATACAGTATATCATTTATAAGATATTTCACTAAACTCGAGCAATATTAGATGATAGGAGTTGATGATTCCGTCAACATTTAATGATAACATGACTAGGTACATATAGTCTAGCTTCAAACATAAAATATGAGAAGGTGGGTTTGTAAAATTATTTTCTTTGTGATTTCAAAACAATGAGTAAAATGTCTTGTCGTACATATATCATCTAATCATATATAGTTGAAAGCTTGACTGGTTCGATCACATCTTTTTTCTTACCCTGGTCACATAGTGATGAATATTTTATATCTAAAGTACTAATTACTTTGTTTACGATAATCCTAATAACATAGCGTAATTCCAAAAATTGCCAACTCTGACCCTAAACTGTGCTCTTATCGATTTACCACCAATGGAATTCCCTCAATAACACATGGAATAAATGATTTCTTCAGGAGGTGAAAATACTTTCAAAGTATTACTGTAAAGTTAAGAAATTTTGCTTCCAATACAGGCAGAAGGGCCTCCTGATTTGTCTCTATATATTCTGCTTTCCTTGTCTAGGAAATTACGGTTTCAAGTCTTTACATGTCCCAAGTGATGATAGGAAACTCCCGGCAAGTCTCTACATGCATTGATCATCAGGACTCTTCCTGTTACTCACCATTTGCGATTCGTTTTGTTCTGTTTCTTGATATTTGTTAAGATTTTTGTTAAATTATGCATTTACTGTATGTAACAGGTGAAGTCGATGAAATGAAGGAAAAATTAACCTTGAACGGAAGAATAATTAAACTGATTTCTTTATTTGACTATCGACAGTGATCATGCAAAACATCAGTCCGTAAAGCGTACAAACTCGACTGTAGACTATGACCTTATAGATGATGCTAGAGAGTATTATAATTTTGACTTTCTTAGATAGGAAATCTTAGGAAGAAACTTCTTTAGAGTTGACACTTTGAAGGAAAAAGAAGATTAATTATACTGAAATGCTATCATCATGTTTTGGTTACTTCATTTTCACCTTTAATACTTCAATCTACAAATGATATCAAAAAAAGCTGTTGACGAAACTGAATATGAATCTGGAATTTACTTAACGAAATCATACATTGCAATGAATCCCAAACTTATGTGATCATATATGAATTATTAAACTTTTTGAAGTTATTGGTAAGCCAAAACTTAATTCTTGTCCAAAATTTGTCGATAATATGAAAATTTTTTAGACTAATAATTTATACTTGATGGCAAGAATATGATCGATCTAACGATTTTGATTTTATCACAATGCCTATCGCAGTTTTGTTTGATATTCTTATGAGGAGATGAATGAAAAACCCTTTGATTTTTCAAAGCTAAAAGTTGAGGTGGAATCTTTAACCGGTTAATTTGAGATGAGCGTTAGGAGTTGACTGATTTGAGCTTACTTATAGATCTAGCATCGAGCAAAGACCAATAAACCAAGGTGTGTTTCTATTGACAACATAATTGAGGAGTTGTTCATTGAAAATATCCATCATAGTTTGACTAACTTCGCCTTTTGTTCCATCATTTCCTAGTTAGAATTGCTACCTGTGAACCAGAAGTAATATATCAACATATTCTTATCACCTCATATAATACCAACCACTTTACTTATGGAGAAACCCCTCCACCAAATCTTGCAAATATGGCTATGACAGCAGACCAACTCAATGCGTTGATAACGCAAATTACAACCAGTATGACCAACGGATTTAATGGTATTAATATTCCAGCATCACCTGCAGCAGTAAGTTCTATTGTAAATGTTAATCCTTTTTATAAGAAAGACAGTGAAAATGCTCAAGAATGGATTGAAATGTTCTTAAGAGCAAAAGAAGCTAATGGATGGCCAGACAATAGAAGAGTAGCAATTGCAGCAGGAATGTTAAGGGAAGAAGCAGCTGATTGGTATAATCTAGTAAGCAACACAATTAACAGATGGGATGGAGATGCAAACACAGGATTCAGAGAAAGATTCTTAACATGCTTCTCATCGCAAAAAAAATTACATAGATGACAATATGAATTAATGAATCTGAAACAAGGAAATGAAAAGGTTGAAACCTATGCATCTAAATTTAAGAAGCTAGCAAATAGAGTAGATGCAGGAGGAATTCCAGATGCCTTTAAAGTACGAATGTTCTTGAATGGATTAAAAAAGGAATTAGCAACCTTAGTTATAATTCAAAATTCAGCTGATTTGGATGCTGCTATTACTCAAGCTAAAACTGTTGAAGCTGGAAGATATTATGCAATAGAATACGATTTTAGCAAGCTAAAAGTTGAAGATGACATTAAAAAATTGTTTAATCAATTTGAACAAATGGCTTTGAATCAAGTAAATATTATGATCGCATTAACCACTAATCCAGCTAAAAGAAAGAGTTACAATCCTGAAGGCAAATCAAGGAAGGAATTAATCTGTTCCAAATGTGAAGAAAAAGGTCATATAGCCAGACGATGTCTCTCAGAAAAAGTTCTACCACAAAATAACTGGAGAATCAGAAACAATAACCAAAATAGAAAGGAAGTAAATATGCTTGAATAAGAAATCTTTCCAGCGATTAAGAGAAAAAGATCTGAATCACAAAGAGAAAATAATACCAGACAAACTCGATCTCAGACAATTAATGAATTAATGAAGATAATTAAACAAATACTCCAAACTGTGATAGATAATACTACTAAGCCTAGAAAGAGAATACCTAGAGGACCATCACTTTTGGATAATATTGAACCTTATAACATTTGGGACGACCTTGTAAATATTAAAACTAATGTTAATATAAAACAAATGATACAATTTAGATTGCAGCAATAAAAGCTTATTCAAGGAATGAGAAGACCTAAATTAGAAGGAAGTGTAGCATTTACTAACACTTCAGAAGAAGAAGAGTGAACTATGGCATTGAGATTTCATGTTAAAATTAAGAAAAACCCTGTAACTGCAATTATTGATACAGAAGCTGCAGTAAGTATCATGACGCAAAGTTGATGAAGAAACTTGGATTAGATATTGATGAACCTTTGCAAATAATCATTATTACTGCAAATGGATAAAGAGAAAAGGCACTAGGAATAATTAAAAATGTGCCATTAATCATTCAAGGAATTCTTATTAAAAATGACATTTCAAGTTATTGATTTGACTGATCAAACCTTATTATTAGGAATCGATTGGTACAAGAAAAACAAAGTTAATGTTGACTTTGAAAATAATGAAATGATCTTTACCTTGGATTGAATAGAGCAATAGTTCCAATACAATGTGTAGTTAGAAAAAGAATTCGAGCTGTAATCATCGAGAATGAACTCGATGAAAGGATTGAGCAAGAATTAGAATATGATGGTGAAAAAGAAACAGATAGCTATATCGTTGAGATTGAAGAATAAGAAGAAGATACTGACCTTTGGAATTAAGCCTAGGAGAAAGACTTAATTCAATCTTAGATTGACGAAGTAGAAGCATATGAAGAAAAAGTTAACCACCTCAAATACATACTCAATATTTTGTATGATAAAGATGGTATATTTCTCTCAATCAGAAAAAGAGAAGTTATATATGGAATGTGGCAATCTTCTGAAGGAAAGGTGGAAGTGAATGAGAATCTAATGAAAGCAATAATACGAGAAACTGAAGAAGAAACTGGAGTAAAAGTCAAGGAAGAAGACTTAGAATATCTCTTTAATGATCCAGAATTTAATTGCAATGTTTATACTATAAAGATTTCTAAAGGAACTAGATTAAAACAAACAGAAGAAGATAAAAATAGACCTTAGATTCATCTCAGTTTTCTGAAATATGAAGAGATAGCTAAATAAGGAAGGACTATCCCAACTCATACAACATTTATTAATGAAATATTGGATCGAATTGTATGGAATAACTTACCTAATAGTCTTGCAGAAACTATGTAAGCAGAAACTGTGAAAGAGGAAGTTGTAACTCCAAAACAACAAAAAGAAATTGACGTTCTAATAGAAGAAAATAAAGATAGATTTATCACTAATATCTCTGAAACTGGACAATCAACTAAAGTTGAAATAACTAATGTAGCTTGACACAAAATTGATACAAGAAATGCTGACTTAATTAGGAGAAATTACTATCAAATGACAAAGGAAGAACAAGAATTTATTGATAGAGAAATTAAGAAGATGCTATGTGAAGGAATTATTTAAGCATCTGATAGTCTATAGACATCACCTGCAATTCTTGTGAAGAAAGCAAATGGAAAGAAAAGACTATGTATCAATTATAAAGGACTTAACAAACTTATAAGAAAAGATGCTTACCCTTTGCCTAGAATTAACGAAATTTTAGAAAACCTAAATGGAGCAAAATGGTTCTAAACGTTCAATCTAATTAATGGATTCTGGCAAATTGAAATGAATCCTAAGGATAGAGAAAAAACTGTATTCGTGATTAAAGGCAGACACTATGAATTTAATGTTATGCATTTTAGTCTATGTAACATCACAGCAACCTTTCAGAAAACAATGAATAAAGTATTAGAAGAATATATTGACCGATTTGTAGCAGTCTTCATTGATGACATTATCATTTATTCGAACAGTTTTGAAGAATATTGTGGATACCTTCAAATACTCTTTCACAAGTTGAGAAAAGAAAACCTTACGTTAAACAAAGAAAAATGTGAAATTTTCAAAAGAGAATTATGATTCTTAGGGTATAAAATTAATAAATATGGAATCTTACTAGATTCTCAGAAAATAGAGAAAGTTCAAGAATTTCCTATGCCAAAGAATATGAGACAAATTAAAGGATTTCTTGGTTTGGCATTATATTATCAAAAATTTATCAAGGATTTCTCAAAAATTGCTAAACCTCTGAATAACTTGATGAAGAAAGGAGTTAAATATGACTGGACCAATAAATGTCAAAATGCATTTGTAATCTTGAAAGGAAAACTGATGCAAGCTCCAATATTAGGATATCCTGACTTTGACAAAATGTTTTATTTTTTCACTGATACCTTTGGAATTGGACTAGGAGCTGTACTTGCATAAAAGAACGACTAAGGAAAAGAGAAAGTGATCGCTTATGCAAGTAGAACCCTTAATATTCATGAACAAAACTATAGTGCTCAAGAATTAGAATGTCTAGCAATTAACTGGCAGTTGAATACTTTCATTATTACACTTCCTTAAAATCTTTTATCTTAGTAACTAATAATGCAGCATTGAAATAGTTACAAACTCAACTGTGAAAAATTGAATCAAAAGAGCTAGATAGTTATTAAATCTTTAGCAATATACATTTCAAGTTCAATACCATTCAGGAAAAAATAACGCAAATGCTGACGTCTTATCCAGAATTGACTCTAATAATAATGAAGATTCTGATAAAATTGTGAAAACTTACATGATTTCTATACAAACTGATGAAAATTTTGATGAATCAGAAGAAAAGGAAATCCAATGGCATATCTCTTCACCAGAAAATAGTGTAGAAGAAAATGATACTGAAGCTTACTTTGAGTAAGAATTAATGAATCAATTTGAAAATCACTCATTGATTATTATTGGATACCAATGTCTAAAAGATGAAATGATCGAAATTTACAAAGAAAATATTAAAGTTAAATAAGTAATTGCAAATCAACCAATTACCAAAGGAGGTTCTAAATGTACTAACTTTTGTAATATTAAAAACTATTACATTCACACATATTGTAAGACATACAAATGTAATTTACCTTATGAAATCATTTTTCATAATTGTATTATTGGAATCGAACATGGCAAAATTTATCCTGACATGAACCCTAATTATTTAACTAATAACTTATGGTGAACTGAATCCTTACTTATTTAACAAGAAAATGTTTATGCACAATTATTCGCTATACTTCAATAATTTTATCCTATCATCAACAAAATAACAGAATGAAAGCGAAAATGTCAACATTGTGATTGATAGCTCAAGTTTAAAAATGGAATAAAATTGATATAATCAACTTAAACAATATTTAATTACATCAAATTTACCAAATGATAAGAAATTAGCCGAACAAATTATCAGACAATCAAAACATTTTGTTATCATAGAAAATCAACTTTATAAAAGAAATAAGAAAAATCTGAGAAGCTATTTTAAAGTATTGAAAACAAATGAAATAGAAATGATACTTTTTGCAACACATAATTATCCTACCGGTAGACATATAGGAACAGAAAAAGTTTTTGAAAAGATTAAAGAAAATTATTATTGACCGCAAATATTCAAAAACATTACAAATTACATTAAATCCTGTGATTCTTATCAAAGAAGAGGAAAACTCTTAAAAAACAGTACTTTATTACATCCAATACCAGTAGAAAAGCCTTTTGAGAAAATAGGAATAGATTTTGTAGGACCATTACCATTAACTAACAAAGGAAATCATTATATAATCATTGTTAAGCTTAAACACTACATTATTAAGATAACAAAGCTTATTTGCTAATAGGGAGTTTAAGTTGTAAATTATGAAAGAAATAAACACAAATTTATTTAAGTTGAAGGGTCAGGTTGTCTTTATTGATGATTTATATTTTAAGGAAATAGATATTGACTAAGATATAGTTTTTATGTTATTAAGATTATACTTTATTAATTATACGATTGAAACTTGTTAGTTTGTCAAGGTGACAATACAGGATATTTATATAAAATACAATTATAAGATAGAGATAATAAATATAATAGTGAAAGTAAATATAACTATGAAAATAAAGATAATAAATAAAATAATGATAAACGTTATAATAATGAAAATGAATATCATAATGATAACCATGATAGCAGTGAAATCAGTGAAAACAATGATCACAATTTTCCTGGTGATCATTGATGACGTTAGTTAGCGCAGTCATTTAGTTGCGCAAATGGATTATCACTAACATTGTAGCTACAGATTATTTAACTAAATAGCCTGAAGCAAATGCAACCCCAGCAAATGATGTAAAAACAGTTGTAGAATTTATTTATGAAAATATAATTTGCTGATATGGATGCCTAAATTATATACTTTCTGATAGAGGAACACATTTTAGAAACCAAGTAGTATAAGGTTTAATAAATAAATTCGAAATTAAACATCTATTATTAACACTGTATCATTCTCAAACTAATGGATTAGTTAAGCAATTTAACAAGACCTTGTGCAAGTCTATAGCGAAAGTAACAAAAAATTTACAAGAATAGGATAGCGCTATAAATTCTGTTTTATTTGTATATCAAACTGCGAAAAATTCTACTACAAAATTTACACTGTTCTATTTAACTTATAGAAGAGAAGCGAGATTACTAATTACTGCTCTTGAAAATGAAACTTTGGAAATAAATTTGGAAAGCTTAGAAGAAAATAGGCAACAAGTAATAGAAAATGTAACAAAGGCATAAAGAAAGTAAAAGAAGCGACATGACTCAAAATCAAGCGATCAATTGAATTTAAAATTGGAGATTAAGTTCTTTTATACAATGCTGCCAAAAAGAAAATTTGGACTGGAAAATTGAAAGAAAAATGAAAAGGACCATTCTATATCCATGATATACTACTCAATGGAGTGTACAAATTGAGATCTACTAAAGGACAAATTCTTAGAACACCAATCAATGCAAGTTTACTAAAAATCTATCATGATCAACAGAATTGGAATCCTGTAATCTATGTTTGAGTAAATAAACTAGAAAATATAAAAGGATGCTGATTAGACCTTGAACCTCAATTTTCCTGAAAATTTTCAAAAATTTCTAACAAATGAGTCACTTCGTAAGAAAATATCGATAAGACATTGAAAATGTTGAAAAAGTCAATAACATACTAAAAGAAAATGATATCAAGTTACTTTTGATAATTATTGACCTCTGGAAAAAGATCAAGTCAGACAAATTAATGGATTTAATAGACAAAATCTACCAGGAAGAAGAATCTGTGAAAAATGAAATTTTTGAAGAACTTCTGTAAAAAAGAAAAATGCAAAAGGAATATGCTCAAGAAGTAGGAATTACCCCTACAATATTGTCTAAAAGAATTAAAAGAAGAAAGAAAAATTCTTCGATGGAGCTCAAATCTAAGAAGAAAGAAATGTAGTAGGTAAAATTTTAGATAGATTTAATTGATAGAATATAAAGTTAATTTTATTGCCATGTAAATCTTCTATGAAGATTATTTTGTCCATTTTATTGCCATTGATCAATTATGTAAATCCTTAGATGTCAATTTTATTGCTTTCGATAATCACATAGATCATAGATATCCATTTAGTTGCTTGCAGATCTGGTAATTTTATTGACACAGCAATTTTATTGCCTAGCGAAATAGCAACTTTATTTCCTTGAATATATTTAATTTAGTTTATTTTATTATTTATTTAATATGTATAAATATCTCTGTATTTTCTATGAGTCTCAGCACTAACAAGATCTTAATCTTTTAGGTACTGAACTTATATATTATATTAATAAAGGAGTATAATTAACTAAGTATAAAACTTATCCTTCGCAAAACTCTTTGAAACTGTTATAAATTATCTGTGATCCTTTGCATTTGTGCAAACCCTTTTGTTAGTTAACTTATTATATGATATTGTATTGATTTGCTGTATTGACTTAGAGTTTCTAAAGCGTAATCTCTGAAATATCTTTGAGTTATCTTTGTGTTTATTTTGTGTTTATAACACATATTTATTATTGAGAATAATTCTTCGACGTTATTGTGAATTCTCACCCGTGATTCCTTAAGTAATTGTCTTAGTTTTATTTACCCTTTGAGATTTTATTTGAAGCTACAAAATCTAACGTAATAATGTGAACTAGGATTTAAGTTTTCTTGTGACAAAAATATGAAAAAAATACTTCAATTATCATATATATAAAGTATAGATCAACTTTATTTTCTATTAAAAAATACTATGATAACAGTATATTTAACAACTGATCTTTAGACTGCAAAATCTCAACATGGTTATCTTAATATAATTGCAGTTTGATTAACTTCTGATTTTAAATTTCAAGAAGCTTTATTGATATATAATTACCTTTCTTATTCTCATACTGATAAAGTTATAAGTTATGAATTATTTCAAATTTAAATGAATGGCATTTAACTTTAACAGCTTTTACTATAGCAACTGATAATAGAGCAAACATGATAAAGGCAATTTGTTTATTAAGTGAAAATTATATTAATTCAATTCAATGCCAACCTTGTGTTGCACTTACTTTGCAACTTTTAGTATTAGAGAATTTAAAATAATGTAAAGTATTTCATACTGAAGAGTAAAAAGTTTACAATCTTTTTTTCAATTATCTAAACAAGCTCAACAACTTTTAGAAGCATAACAAAATTCTTAATCAAATACTTTATTCAATGATGAATATACAAATCTACTTAATATTTTAACTGATGTAAAAACTAGGTGGAATTCTACATATTATGCATGAAAACAAATTTTAGAATTACATAAATCTATAAAATTTGTATTTGCTAAATTACTTTCAAAATCTGATTCAATATCATAAAGAGAAGGTGAAAAGTTAGAATGATTATACTTAAATTTAAATGAAAAAGAGTAAGTTGATTTTTATTTATAAAATATTTTTATAAATTAGAAAAAATATATAATTTAAAAATATTAATAATAATTATTTATAAAATAATATAATTTATTTATTTAATAAAATTTAATAGATTTCTTTAAGAAATAATCAATATATTAGAGCCATTTAAACATATGATACGTCAAATTTGTGATGCAATTTATCAACATTTAGCTTTATTAATCTATATATGTATTTACTTAAAAATTCCTTTACATCACGTGAAGAAATTGAAGAATCTTTTGATACTTACCTTGAATTAATTTATTGTTCCATTAGTAATGAAGAAGAAGATGATAATATAGTTAGTGATGATAAGTATATTCCATCAGGTAGATCAAGATAGCATTGGCAATATGCATATTATCATTTTTATTAACGAATGGTAAATAAGAAAAATAAAAGTGAACAAGGTTAAGGTAAATTAGCAAAAGAAAATATTGAAGTTTAACATTTAATTCAAATAAAATTAGTTTAGATAATATAAATACTGTAGAATATTTATCTCCAGTAGATACTAGTAATTTGCTTTAAAAAGTTCATGCAGCCATTTTTTTATCTTTGGATAAACTTTGGACAATTTCATTTGATATTATACTTATAGTAATACTTTTAGATCCACATTTTAAAACTTTTGAATGGTGTAAGAAAGATGGTAAAGTTAAAGCTGAAATATTAGTTTAAGAGTTATATAATGATATAAAACAGGATCTTTTACCTAAAAATAATGAAAATTTATTTAGCAATCCATCATTATTAGATGATAGTGATATTTTTAAAACATTAGAAGGTGATGTGCCATTAAAAGGAGAGGAGGATGATAAGATAAGTTTATATTTACAAGAAAGAAAAATTGGACTAAATGACGATCTATTAAAATAGTGAATAGTTAATAAGAATAATTTTCTGATTTTAGCACAGATTGTATGAAAGTATTTATCAATTCCTATAACATAAGTTTCTAGTAAACAATTATTCTCAGATGCAGATAATCAAATTACTGCTAAACAAACTCAACTTTTTCTAGACTTAGTAAATAAGATACTATTTTTGAAAAAAAATAGTGTTCATTTTGATATATTTTCTCCATTAGAATAATTGAAATATAATAGAAAATGTATTTTACATTTAATAAAAAACTTTATAAATAAATTGATTATATATCTAACATCATAAAAAATTTAAAATTGAATTGATTCAAACTGGTTCTTTGAATCAGTTTCAATTCAGGCTGAACACTTGAATTGATCTAGTTATTGATTGCAACTAGTTTAAACTAGGTCAAATTTTTTGAAAATATTTAAAACTGGTTTTTAGAAATAGAATCAATTTCAATCTTTAGTCCTAAATGTAAATTAGTTAAAAAAATAAGGATAGATAGGCATATATTATTCACAAATCTTTTATACCGGCAAAAAAAAATTTTTATTTGTTCGTATCAAGCATTCTAAAATAGTTTTCTGATTAATAAGTATGTAGGTATTTCAGATTATTTGAGAAATGAATTAGTAAGTTATGACAAGATAAAGTTTTATTAAAATTTTTATATTTAACTATATTTAACCTTCAAAATCGTTTATATTTGATTAAATTCTGTTCTTAAAACTTTGTGGATACTTTAAAAATTCTTAAACCTATTGAATTTCATTCTCATTTCATTATATTTATTGGCATGGTCATAAAAGAGAATTTTTAGGATAATTTAAATTAAAACTAGGTAATATCTATAAAATAGTTTTCCTGTGCTTTTTATAATAAATAAATATTATATACTTATTGTATAGTATTTAGACAATAACATGCTGTTTTTGATTGAGGCCATTTGATAGGCTCAGATTGTATCACGTAAGTAGCGCAATCTAGCCATCAAATTGCTAAAATTGAAAATAGCACATTATTATCTAAAGACTTATACAATAAGTATTTTATTATATAGACTCGTACGATCACACTATAAAATGAGTTTATTTCTAGTCAATGTTAATAATTTAATTTTTTTTCTTTTTTTTCTATAATACACTTTTCTTTTTGAATTTTAACATGAAAGTTCCATAAAAAAATAAGGTCAGTATTGGCTGTTTTGCATATTTTTTAATTATATTAATTATTTATTTTATGTTTTTAGTTATCTTCTTCGATTGTTTATACTAAACCTACAAAGGAACAAAAAGAATATTTTAA
>CAJVPP010000475.1:0-31565 GCA_910592005.1 Funneliformis mosseae
ATAGTAGCTTCAAATTTCAGTTCATTAACTTTACATCAATATTTATTATTAAAAAAATAAGATTTGTGATTTCATAAAATTTAATAGCAAATTTTTTTTCATAATGAAATAATGCTAATACATAATATGTATTCAGATAAAAAACTCGTAATTGTCATGTTTGATCATAAATTTTAGAGTTAAACAATTAATAAATTACAAACTATTAAATTGTGTTAGATTTTAGACTAGAATTGTAATCATAACTATTTGTGTATTAAGAATTAATATTTTAAGGTAGATAATTACGTTTAATTTATTATAAAAGATTATTCACTGAAATTATAATTGCAAAATGCATAATTATATTATATTTGCTATTATGATAGTTTAGATAACATTTTACTTAAAAATATTATTTGAAGATTTAAAAATTTTTGAAAAAAAAGATGAATTTAAGAAATCAGATTAGCATATATTCAAGATATTATTTTGAAATTTAATCTCATGATTTAAAATTGAAAGACTATTTAAAATTTGATTATTTATATAGAATATTAGATTCTATAATTCTAAATTTTAGCTCTATATAAGTTAAGAGAAACTTATAATTAGTAAAGTTAATTGCAGATAGCTAGATTATGGCTGATTCTATTTAGATAGGTTAGAAGATAATAAACAAAAATGCTATTCAATAAATAGCAATTGAGTATGAATATTTAGTTTTGAATACAAAAGATTTCAGTCTCTTTTATATTTTTAATAGTGCTATTGATTCCTATAGCTATTCTGTTAGAATGACAGGTGTACTATGTAAATACCAAGAAGTTATTTCTATGAGATTTCACGTCACAAGCTTAAATTTTATACCATCATTAACTTTAAATGATCGAATGATCTTTACATATGTTGCACTTGTAAATAGAGTTCGCTACCCTCAACTTTGCTATACTATTATTTGACTAATTTTATTTATTTAGGTCATATTTTACAGAATAGTTCTTTTTATGCTTCACTACATACAGGTCTCTCTTCACAAGATCAAATTTTGTGAACAAAATTTTCTAATAAAAGGTTAGAAAATTGTTTAGTTACCAAATAGAGGTAGGTGTTAAACTTTTAGCAATATATATCTGATCAAATGTGACTGATAACTTTGAATTATTTTTTTAGAGAATTAGATAAAGAAAACAAGAATATTAATAATTCTACCATCCTTATTTCTTTTCTAAAAGCTGTTAAAGAAGATTATCAAAACTGTGGACTGCAGTTTCATACTGTATTAAACAAATTTGTTGAGAGATATTTTGTGGCAAAATTGATCTCAATTTTCCAATTATCATCATTTCTTTACAGTATTAACCGTAATGTAGATGCAACACATGTCAAAAGTAATGCAATGATTTGTATTCAAGTGGAGTCTGTAAAGTAATGCAAATTAGAAGGATCAAATGATACTAAACGAAAACTTCCTTTTAAGATAAATGGAAGCAGAGGAAAAGAAATTCAGATTCTCAAACAATTTCAAGTCAAAAAAAAGAAAACCCGGTAAAAAAGAACACAACTTAAGCAAAATATTAGTAGAAACTGGTTGAATTAAATTCATTTTATTCATGTATTTTAGGAAATTTTGAAATTGTGCTTTATTAAATAAAATTTTCATTTTACATTATATTTATTTTTTTTTGTCCATATTTATGTTTATTATTTATTTAATTTCACATATATGACATTTTTAAATAATTCGTTCTTAAAATTTTATTGTATTTTTAAATAATTCGTTCTTAAATTTCGTTTAATTATGCCCTTAAAATTTTATTTTAATTTTATTTTTAAATTATTCGCATAATTCTTCTAGCAACTTAAGTCTAATTCCGGCCAAAATAAAGTTTGTGGCGCATGTGCCACAAGCCGCGCCACAGACCTGGCACACAAAAAACAAATGCTAGATTACGTAATTTTTGATAAACGTTTGTACGACAAAATCTAAAATAAATAAAATTTGTTGATTTTTCTCGACTTTTTCGAACAATGTCTATTATTGCTGATCCGGCAATTGTCGAAACCTTCAAATACCTTGAAAACGGAGGATGTGTAATACCAAATTCAAGGCATAGATACGATCTTTTCTTACCTTACATATTGAAATATTACAAGCCTAATGACGTATCTTTTTTAAAAGCGAGTTTTCTTCAGGTAACAATTTCCATACAAGTAATTTATTATTGTTTATTATTTTTCGTTTTATAATATCTTTATGAATATTACAAATTTCTAGGTTGATTTAGTAAAAAGTATTTTAGAATTAAATAGAAATAATATTATCAGTGATGTAGAAAGACAAGTAAGACAAAACTTAACGTTATTGGATGTTATATCGGAGGTATAAAGAAAATATCTTTAGTATTTGGGAGGTAAGCTATTAAAATCACGTTACGGATCATATGATTTACTATGTTCGTAACTCGATTTTAATAGCAAACCTCCCATTTGTTGATTTATTAATTACGCGTTTAATATACATTTTTTTTTTTTTATTATAGGGCAAAATAATACCACAAAGTCAAACTCATACTCCATTTTCAAATGATCATGAAACAATTATAAGGCATGCCGTGTTAATTTTCTTCCATTTGAAACATAATTACGTTATTCTTTGTATCCTAATAATAAATTATTTAAATTATTATAAACCCTAGACTTGTGTTACGAGATTTATATAATCTTGTAATTATTGCAAAAGCAAAGTATGAACAAGGCCCCACGAGTGTTCAAAAATGCATTGACATCTTGCATGCAAATAGATTATTACAAAACCTCAAGAAAGAATCGGTCAAAAATATCGATTTTTATTTGCCTATAATATTGTATATTTGGAAACCTATCGAATTGGATATCAATTATGAGGTAAATAATTATATTCTAATTAGTTATTATAGACCTTTCTTTAATAATTCGGGTCTTTTGAATAGGATGTAATCCGTGCTTTGCCGCTCTTAAGTAATTGTGGTGATTTAATCAGATGTTTAGTCGCTAATAATCCACAAATGTTTCATAAGGTATAATAATATGTTATGTAGAAATTTCTATAATAAGTTTTTTATTGTTAATATGATTTGATATTCCTTTAGGTCACGGATATTATCCTAGAGGTTCACAAATATTATCCTCATAAATTTAAAGATCGCATCAAGTTTGTTTCATTATTATTATTGGGATTTTATATTTGTTTATATCAGTTGATAATTATATATTAATTTCTTTAAAAAGAAAAATGCTGTATACTATGGTTAGTCTCGCAACACATCACGCCTTTAACATGCGGCTTAAGCTGATTGATTTAAAGATATTACCGGAAGTTGTGCTGCGACTTACTGTTCTCTGTTCAGATGTTGTATGTATCTATTTTTTGTATGGATTATTTTAAAAATTCAAAATTTATATCATTTTATTATTAGGTATTATGTCTTGAAGGAATTTTGTCGCGAAATCCTAAATGGATAACGTCACAACAAGTTCCACAGGGTCTAATCAATGACCTAAAAAGTAGCTTATTTATAACTTTGCGCAATTGTGTGGTAATGTTTAATTCATAAATTATAGAACGAATTTAATAATTTCTATTTTAAAATTAAACATTATATTATCTAATTCCAGAATAAGGTACAACAACCATTAACTCATCATCGAGCAAGGCTATGTATATTAATGCGGATTATTTGTGGTTTTGTACATTTATTTAAAGTAAATTTTGATCCAAACGAGTTAGAAGTTTGCTTAACAGTTATAGAACATGCCGGATCAGACAGGTATAGATTTCATTTATCAAAACCATTATTAGTTTTATTAGTAACATTTGATTCTCCTATCATTCTACAGGCTCAAAAAATTATGTTTATGCTTCTTGTTACTTTGTTCTGAGATGTTAATTAAAACGAACAGGGTAAAGTCTATCATATTTAGTTTTAATATTTCTAATTGATACATTTACCAAAATTATTTGTCTATTTATCTTAGTTATTACTTGTAAATTCGTTTGCAAAAATAGTTAATAATAATAAGCAGTTGTTTTTGATATTTGCTTACTTTTTCCGTACAAGTCAACTCGATCAAATATCAAAAATGTGTATTTCAACCCTGGCTATGGATATTGAAATATGTATTTATATTCTCTAAATTATTTATGAATGTTTATTTGGTATTTACTCTTTCATTAATTATTAATCAGCTATTAATTCGTTTAGCTGGTTACGGTTTAGTTGAATTAAGAAACGCAACGAAGGACGTTCTTTTCTCTGAAGTTACTTTGGCCAGAAGTGCTTTGGAAATAGAACCAGACACTTTTGACGGATTAGGAGTATGTTTATAACACTATAATCGTTTTATCGAAGTTTTGATCCAATTTTTGATACATTCTTTCGGTTAAAATAGTTGGCAAAAGATCCTAGAGATATTGCTTTTAATGTAGTTTACGTGATGTTAAAGGGTGGAGTATTTCATAAAGGCAAGGTAGATATTAAGCCTTGGATCATGCGACAAATGATACAAGCAACGTTACCAATCCATTCTCAGTTATGCCCTTTAATTAAGACATATGCTTCTAGGTAAAACTTTTTATTTATTTTATAAATTATTATAGAAGTGATTCTTTTGAGATATTTAAATTATAGTTAAACATTGTTTAGCATCTTTGATATTCACGGTATCGTTTATCCAACACCAATGAGCAAAATACCGGAATTTCATATATTCACGTTTTTTCGAGAGAGAATTGAAAAAATTACTCCAGCACATATTCTTTTGTTTTATTATGTACTTCAGTTTAATATAATTGCGAGAGAACGGAAGTCAGTTGGAGGTCAAGCATCATTACAAAAAACTAGTATGTCATAAAATCATATATGTTTTGAAATATGAGCTAAATTCATTATTGACTGTATATTTGAATTTGATTAGTTTACTATTCCAATTTACCTTATTCTTCGAGTCTCATGGAATCAATCCCCGTTCGAAGAATACTAATTGAAGCGGAAAAATGTGACAATGGCTTGGCATATCGTAATGTTTATCCTGAGCTTCTTGGACTCATTGCTTCAAGTTATCCCGAAATTTTTGATATAGAAAATCTCTTGGCTGAAGAAGATCGTCTTCCAAAGTAATGGTTTATTCTTTATATAAATCCGTTTAAGCAAAGTACAGATTTTGATTTAAATGGTTTATGTTTAATAGGACTTTGAGGCAAAATCAGTTGGTTGTCAAAAATTTTATTCAAATATCCATTTCAAATTTTGAAGAAAATCCAGTAGAGGCTTTAAATGGTAATTTCTCAAAATATATGAAACTATTAGTTTATTATATACACTAAATTTTGATTCAATAATGTAGCCTTGAAAACTTTGGAATCTATGGATCCGGGGGATTTGTCAACTCGTTGTAATCCACTTATGCTATCTTTATTACCGAGAATACTTTATCTGTTTGTATCTGGCTCCTGAAAATTTTTTTTAGATCTTTTTTACTTTATCTAATGAATTTAACTCGTGTATAGCAAGGATCTCAGAATCATACAATCGGTATATCGTATCTGGTTGTCACTCTATAGTATGAATCCTCATGAAGCATCTTTATTGTTCATAAATGCAACTCGAGGACAGCAAGATCAGAAAATAAGGTTTATTATTTGTGAATTCTACTTGCTATTTATATTGCTATTTTAAAGCATTTGAATATAAATTCCATTTTATTTTCGTTATATAGATTTACGGAGTTGCAACTTATGATGGATCCATTGCTAGTTATGCGTTGTGACCCCCAAGTGTTTAGATGTCCTCCAATTTTTAAAATCTTTTTAAAGGTATTTAGAATATTTTATATGTATTTATCTTAATAGGTTATTAAAATCTATTATTAATTAATTTCTTTTTTAGGTTTTGAAATTTTATATGAGAGGTTCCCGATTTAGATTAAGTCGACTTCAACAAGATGAAAATGAATATTTGAAGGTAATTTCTTACAAGTTTCGAAATTTTTCACTTGTTGTTTTTGAAAACACTACATATATTACCTATTAGGATCGTTTTACGTTTGAAAAGATGGATAAATTGATATTAGTTCAAGAAATTTCATTGATGAAAATATTACTTGAAATTTGTGAATCTAAACCGGACGATAATCCTGGTATATTACAATTAACCAAGAATTTTTAATTCATGAATTATAAACTGATTGATTATTGTTCTTTATTAGGGATATTGGAGGAAATTAGAAGCGAAACGTTTAGTTTTCTTCACGAATTGTTCATTGAAAACACAATATTATGTAGGGAATTACATTTTGAAGGTTATTCTATTGAATTAATACCTTTGACAACGCGGAGAATCGAGTCAATGCGTAAGTACTTATTTGGGTGGTTATAAAATTTATATTAAATTCATATTTATACATGTATTTCTTAAATATAAAATAATTAGATATGTGTATAACTTTTGCGCCTGAATTAATTAACGATAAATCTGATCCAAAAAGGCAGTTGTTCGGATTATTTTTGGGTAGTCAACTTTGTAAAGTTTGGCCCATGGAACAAACGTAAGTTTCATAATTTATAGTATTCTTAACAAAACGTTCTTTTTTTAATATATTATATTTTATTAGATATAAGCTTGCAAAAGATTGTATAATAGAAAGAATAAAAGAAAAATCTTTGCAAACAAGTGGAAAGACGTTATCCGAAGAAGCGAAGAAGATTTTACCAATTTTAATCCTTATTTATAATGTATTTATAAATTTACGCCATGAAGTTAAGCGAATATTAAAAGGTTGTCTATTTTCATTTAACTCATTCATTTTTGTTACGTAAATTAATTGTTTTTATACGACTTAAAATAATAGATCTAGAAGCGAAGTTTAGACCACGGAGAGGTGCTACCACGTTTGGATTGAAAAGAACATCAGAGATATTTATTGCGAAATTATTAGAACAAATACGTGATAAACCTGGTAGTTCATCTAAATCTCAAAAGAAGAGAGTGATTTTAAGGGCAGAAATATAATTCTAAATGTAGACGATTTTAAATATTAATAGTATAATTATTTTCCTACAAATGTTGCAGATTATACATGTATAAATTATGTACGATAAAATTTTATTTATTATAATTTAGGAAATCTTATTTTTTTTTTATTAACTTTTCTATATCAGATATTTAAAATTCAAAATGCATAAAAATAAGTACATATATATAAACTTTTAATTTTACAAATTGTAACATATGGGACCTTTGGCAATAAAAATGGGAGAATTGCTGAAAAAATAGAGTTAATATTTAATTCTAAATATTTTAACCTAAAATTATAAAGTAAACTTGATTTTTTTTTTTCGACAGATTCCCTCCTTTTTATTGCAAAGGTTCTCCATATGAGCATTTTATAATTCAAAAAAATTTTTTGGTAATGTTAAATTTACTCAATAATAATTATAACATTAAATAAAAAATTTAAATTTTTTTTTATAATTTTTTTTTACTGTAAAATACTTATATTATCGACTTTTCTTTAATATTAATTATTATTTAACCATATCTTAAATAAATTATTTATAATTAAAATAATTTATTTTATTAGAAAAAACTTTTTTTTTTTTAATTATAATATAAATATTCATATTTATAAATAAGTAAATATCCTTTAATTTCTAGATTCTAAAATATTTTTTTTTTAGATAAATTGATTTTAAATTTAAAATCTTTTTTTTTTAAATAAATGATATATAAAAAATATTACTATTTTGATATAATATAAATATAAATTTACTTTTTTTAAAATTTTCTTTATGATATTTAAATAATTAGAATTCTTTATAAAATTATTATATTGGGAATAGAACTAACTATTTTACTTATATAAAATTGTTTTAACCATTTTTGTTTAATATCAAATAATAATTCTGATCAGTATTATAAATCTAACCTGAATTACCTTTGGTCACATAACTGTTCAGTATATAAAATATATGATTTATATAAGTAAATTGGTTAAATTGAGTTTAGATATAGTATATAATATTTTATTATAGAAGTTCGTTATATTCAATATAATTAATTATAAAAAATTTGTTTTAAAGATTTTAGTTTGATATAATAAATTTTCAATATAAATAGGTTTAATATAACCAGTAATAACTGTACTATTTATAAGAATATAAAAAATATTTTAAAATAAAAATAAAATTTTAAATATGCCAAACTTAATATAATGAATTTGATATTTAGATTAATCAGATTTTCATTATAAAAAAATTTATTAACTATAACGAATACTTCATTATAATAAAACACTAATTAAAATGATTTAGATAATATATTATAAAGTTTTATTGCTTCTTTTATTAATATTTTTTTTTTTCTTTCTCTTTCTTCCTTTTCCTTTCTCTCTTCCCATTTTTTTTTAATTTTATTTTTTTATATTTTTTATTCTTTTCTAATCTTTTTTTTTATTTATTATTTTTATTATTTTTTTATTTTTTTCTTTTTCTATAGTTTTTTCACTTTTTTTTATTTTTTATTTTATTTTTTTTTTAATTTATTTCACAATATATATATGTTGTGCCTCAGATCAATTCTTGTCTTAGATTATAACTGACATATCTCAGATTACAATCGTCAAGTGAAGTGAGTAATTTAAATTAATGATTATCTGAGATAACACAACTGTAATCTGAGGCAATCTAGTCAATTATAGTAAATACGTATTTAATCAATCATAAAAAAAGTTTATTTTTACAAAAATAAAATATTAAAAATTTTTTTTTAAAAAACTTTCGTTTTTATTTTTTAAAAACAAAATTATAATTATTTTTTAAAAAAAAAACATAAAAAAGCATTATAAATTTTCTATTTTATTCAATTGTTTTTATATTAAGCCTTAACTCTTTGTAAATTAAAATTTACCTAAATATAAAATAGTATACAATTATACAATTTTTAATTATTTTTCAGTCTAAAAATAAAGCAACCATTTAATTAAGATTTTTGTTATGACATGAATACCTGCTCTGACATCTACTCTCACATTTTTCACCTAATTTTTTGCAATGATATTTGTTATTATTATAATCACTTTTACAGTTACATAAGCCTCCTGATATTAATCTAACACTTTGAAATTGTGAAGCTTCTTTTATTGATATTTTATCAGAAGGAATATTTTCTAGTTCAGAAAAAAATGTTGTTCTAAGTGATTTTAATTTACCAGCAGAATAAAGACTTCAATTATTCCAAACTTTAATCCAACTTAATATTTATCTTCAATTTTTTTCATAATTTTACATAGAATAATAGGATGATTAGTACCAAATCTATCAATTTTAGGAATAGTTACTTTTACAAGATCTCTAACCTGATATTCTATAATTCATTTTTTCTTTTTATTCATTTAGTTTATCATTTTATTTCTATAATCCTCAAGATTTTGACAAGCAGTTCTTCTTAAAATTTTATGTCCTGTAATTGTAGCTGGTCTTATAATTTCATTTGTAATATCAAGAAGAATAGGATCAATAACATATTAAAAATCTATAATTAAATAATTAGTTAATAAAAAAAGTATACTTTGTTTAATTATAATATCCAATGTTTGTAATACTAATAGTAAATAAAATAATAAAATTTAAGTATAACAATAAATAAAAATAAAGTATGTATAAATACCTGTTGATGTTACAACTGGTACCGCTAATACTGATTGTGCTGATGGTACTAATGGTACTGATGATACTACTGGTACTGATTGTGCTAGTTGTGCCGATGGTGCTAATGGTACTGACTGTACTGGTTGTACTGATGGTACTAATGGTACTGATGGCACTGATGATGCTATCGGTGCTAATGGTGCTAATGATGTTAATGATATTGACTATTCTGATGATGCTAACGGTGCTAATGGTGCTGACAGTACCGCTGGTACTGATGATGCTAATGGTGCTAATGATACTAAAAATCGAAAAAAAATAAATTAAATTAAAATTGTTAATTTTAAAATATTTTTGCCTTATTCAATAATAATAGATAATAAATAAAATCTAACCTTGTCCAAATACTATATCATCATCTAAATTTTCAATATAATTATCAAATATTTGTATAGTATCTGGAATATTTTCTTCATCGTGAATACTATTTTCAAATAAATTATCAACTAATGTACAATTACCACGTGGTTTAGATCTATAAAAAAGTTCATATGGAGTTTTTTTATGAGATCGACACCATGAATTATTCATAGCCAAAATAATAAATCTAAGACCAAAAGACCAATCATTTCGTCCAGTATCCTCTTTCCACTTTCCCAATTTTTGTTGTAAAATTCCATTAGCGCGTTCAACTAGACCTTGAGATTGTGGATGTCGAGGACGTCCATTTATAATCTTTACTGATGGCCATAATTCAATTAATTCCTTAATTACTTCTGCACAGAATTCCTTACCATTGTTTAATTGTAATATAGTAGGAGAAGATCCTATAAAATGAAAAAGATTGAAAAGATATGTAGCAACTTCAACTGCTCTTTTTGAAGTGAGTGCCTTAGTCCATGAAAATCTTGTAAAATGATCTCGTACATAACATATATATTTAAATTCCCCATCAACATCATACGATAAATCAATAAGATCAATCTAAAAAAAATAAATAAATTAATAAATTAAAAAAATAATATAAAATTAAATATTCTAAAAGAACAAATGATAATTATTATAAAAAGTAATAAATTGATATTTACTTGAATACGAGATAAAAAATCGCCTGCAATAATAGGTTTTGCAGCTAAGGGATGAAATGATGGTTTTCGTATCGCACATATTGCATAATTATTAACAAATTTTTTGACAATATTTTGCTTTATCCAACCCCATTTTTCTATAATTGATTTCCAAGTTTGTTTTTGTCCTCCATGTTATGTAACTTCAGCATGAGTTTGGCATAAAACTTCGTACATATTTTCAACTACTAATATTTGGATTATTATATGCTTTTACAATAACTCTATAGTCATCAGGCGTTATTTCCTCAAGTCTGAACTTTTCTTAATCCAATTTTGTGTATTTTTATTGCAAATAGTATGATCTTTTGGGTTTAATAACACATTTTTAATTTTATCCAAAAGTTCAAGATTAATTAAAGCCTTTTCTTGTTTAGAAAACTGGAAGGCTTATTATATAACGCTCAATTATTCCATTTAAAGTATCTTTGCTAATAAAAGTATATTCCATTATGAGATGTATAACATGATATTCTAAAAAACATGTGCTTTAAAAAACTATAACGCGATATTCAATTTTAAACATATTTTTTTTTATTTTATTTAAAAAAAATGCACATTTACTATAATTGACTAGATTGACTCAGATTACAGCTGCGGAAATCACACACCTCACCTGACGATTGTAATCTGAGATGCGTCAGTTATAATCTGAGGCAAGAATCGATCTGAAGCACAACATATATATTTGATTTAATTAGCACCCCAATGTAACATGGATAATTCATTAACTATGTAAAAACTGGACATCTTAAACACTTAAACCAGTTCTAATTTCTATTTGAGGCACAGCCGTCAAAAGAAGGTTAAACAAATGATCAATTGGTAGCATGCTATTTTAAGTTTGGAGGAATTTTCTTCTTACAGTTCTTAGGCTTGAGTAACTCTAAATTTTTCAATAAAATTAAAATATGCTATCTTTATTTTGAAAAGTTTCAATTAATACTTTTTTTTTGTTAAATTTAATCCTAAGATTTTTATTTTGATTAAAGTGTGGAATTAAAAGCTAACTCTTTAATTTTTAATGATATTTCCACAACTTAATTAGATACAAAAGTGAAAGCGATTATATCAAATCTAGAAATTTGAAATATACATATATTAATCAAGTAATTGAAAATACTAATTCGATTTAATAATTTGTTGTAATGAAATAAATGTCAAAATTATTCATTAAAGAAAAAAAAATTATTAAATTTATTAGTGTATTGGAGAAATTCATGCCATTCAAAACTTCAGGTACATCGACCTGGAGGTAATGCAATTAAATGTTCTAATTTGATATATTTATATGTTGTGCAATTTTGCATCAGATGCTGTTGGCTTGGTATCTGTAAACTAAAATGATTTACTTTTAACTCAATACGTTGAATTAAATATAAGATTTTATCACAATTACACCTATATGAAGATATGACAAAAGGTAATAGCAAATAAATTGATAAGATTTTTTTTATTAAACACTTGATTTATCCTAAAATACTATCTCAAGTTACCTTTCAAATCAAGGAAAAATACAAGATATTTATACAAAATAAAATACTATAAAAAATATATACAAATTATAATATAAATGATAAATAAAATAAATAAGAAAAATATATAATAATTCTACTAAATAAGATATAACTAACAAATATAATGACTATAACTAGTTTATATATCAGTCTAATTTTGTTAATCATTTCCAATCGCGTGACCGGAAAGACGCAGTCAAGGATCACGGCTTCAATGCTGACTGGCCTAAATTATGCGCTTACTTTGTGCAGATTTTATAATGCTTTAAGATTTTGCCAGCATTAATCATCTGACGCATATTCAACCGTCAGTAAATCGACATCTGACGCACAACATTTTATAGATCCAGCCAGCATACTTAAAATAGGTATTAAATTATTATGTTTAAAAAAAAAGAATTATATATATCATATTTGACGATCGTGGTCTTGGTAGTTTTATACATCATCGATTTTCATGAATTAACAGTAATAATGAAGAGGGATTTTTAACTCTCGAAAATATTTATATATTCAAACAAGCTTGCTTAAAGTCGAGTGTTTCATCCTTGGTTCCTGGAAGTGATCGAAGAGTACCATCACCCAGATCCATTTTATGTCTTTTTCCCATCTTCCTGTAAAGTCGAGCGAAATATGAAGATGTTATATTATGTAAGTATACAAAACAAAACGAGTAAATATAGATGTCAAATAAGTTGAATTACGTTCGTGCTGACTTGTTAAAACTTACCGGGTTGCTCGAAGATAATATATAAAAATCACAAAAAACCAATGTAATTGTCAAAATGTGATTCTAAAGGCATACCTTCCATCTGTGGTTTCAAAGTTCTCTAAATCCTCACGTAAAATCTCTTTTTTTTCACCATGCTTATGAGGTTAATAAGAAGATAATAGAAGTTGAAAGTCGAATGAAGTAAACGTTGCGATTTTGCAACACATCGATTAAATTGTAAGTTGTTAAAGTGTATTAATTGTGCTTCTGAAAAGTATCTCTGATGACTTTTAAATTTATTGTTTTAAATAATAAAGTCCGGACATTGTAGAAATATATTCAAAAATATCGAGAAAGGAATTTTTTGGAGTTAATATAAGAAAATGATCAATAAAGTTATCATAATCATGATTAAAGGTCGAAACAAGGTGACAATTACGAATCAAGCATTAATTTCCTATTGCTTGCTTGAGTCAGAGCTCTGCAATAAATATGGTTTGAATCATTTCTACCTAAGAGGACTTAAATATTTAACGAGCTATATATAACTAAAATAATAAATCATTATTGACGAAGGAGTAGCTTATAAAATCTTATTAGAAGATAAATTTGGGTCATAAAGAAATTGACATGATGATCGATACAAATTCCTTTTAATAATGATGACGACGGTAAGAAGAAAATGAAATCGAAACAGGAATTGAAAAGGTTGCCACGCTTAAACTTGGTCGTCGCCAATATGAAAAATTCATTAATTTGTAATGAAGGTGATCATATGAAAAAATAAATACTAACATGCCCGTCCCCATTGAATAAAAAATAAATTATTTACGATCTTCTAAATAACAACAATAATAACCAGGATTTTCATGTTAGACGAAACATCGATCCCGATACAAATATTTATCCTGTTCCGCATCTTACATTTGTGGCAGCTTAACCGTAACTTAATTTGGTCTGTCGAACAAAGGTTTGCAAATTTACTTCAATTAGATATGAGGACATGAGGAAAGTTAATGGTTAAGAATTTAATATTGAACTATTGGTTTCCAGGTAAAACCCTATATGAATTGTCCTTCAATCAGAGGTTAATTCAATAATTTAAATTTTAAAATATAATTATTAATCTTATATTTTTATTTAATATAATTATTTTTTTATTTGTTATTTGTATGTTATTGAACGGAGCGTTAAAATATCGGTCGAAGACCGATATAGCCCCGTTCAATAACTACAAAAGTCCAATTACAATGTCTTAATTAATTATTATAATAGAATGGACATTATTGACATTGTATATTCTTTTTTTTAAAATAAATTAAATTAATTAATTTTTATTGGACAAATAAATCAGATGGGCCAGTTTAATTACATTTTTTAATTATTTAGAAAAATTTTCTCGTGCCCATAGAGTTTTTAATACATCAAATTCTCGATATTTGGTGATATTTGATTTTTTTTTATTTGCAGAAAAATGGGAGAATTTTCACTTTGAAACGATGATGATATGATTAATCAAATTGTGCAACAAAAAATGGAAATCTAACGCTACCCGGTGCGCAATAACTATCTTGAAATTTCAACGTTAAAATTGATACCTGACACTAATTATTTATTATTATCGTTCAATCAACATATTCTAGAGATGAAAATGGTCCGATGATTTTTGAGCTCATATTAACCGTAACAAGATAGTATAAATTTACTTTCTTTTTTTTTTTTAAAAAAAAAAAAAAAAAGATATCGAGTGATTTCTAACAAACTACAATTTATGGTTGAATTCTTTCTTTAATGAAATGGTTATGATGTAAATAATTTCTTGGTTGCGTCAGAATTTCTTACCTTACACATTTATTAAAATTCAAACTAAATGGTTTAATCAACATTTTGCTCTTTGTAATTTCTATATAATAGGCTAAATGTCAAAACATCCGCCACTTCATTTATCGTACATTCCGAAAGAATCTTTATATTTCTTCAATGTCTTCCGATTTTAATTGTATAATTTTAATTGATGTTTGAAAATGCTTATAAATTTGAAATATTTGCTTTATTATGATTTCTAGGATTTGTTTTAATGGAATTGAGGATTATTTATAAAAATAAAAATAAATGATGCACAAGAGCAATGGCAGATTAATACCAGATTAAGAGAACGTACCGCCAAATAAATAAATTTAGTCGAAATTTATTATTATGCCGGTCTCCAATCTCTATTAAATAATTAATAAAACTATCTAATAACTGTACCCGCAGTCTTCTCTGGCCCCGCATATTTGCTTTACAGAAACTTTGTTTCCTTACTATGCAATTACTGCGTATTAAGAAAACCAAGTTTCTGTACGGATTTACCTAATTTAGAAATGCGCTCATCACCCTTAAAAATGATTATGCTGTATTATATTAAATTGGATTTCTTTAAAATTTTCTAGGTTTAATTTGGACATTTAAATCGTGAAAACTTCTAATAAGTATGAATTTTAATTTGCAAGGATTTTTCATGTTCGATAACTCAATGTCTAATTTATGGTAAATTAAGGCAATCATGACCTTGAGTTCAATGAATGACAACTTCCTGCCGGGACATACTCTACGACCTCCTCCAAATATTATATGTGGGGATGATATTTTCATATCAAGATATCTGTCGGGATTAAATTTTTCAGGTTCATCCCAATAATCCTCGTTGTGATTTATCCCATGAATATTTATGATATATTGTGTTCCCTCGGGCCATACACGGCCTGCCACGATATCTTCAGCGGTGCTATTTCGTGCGGTGTATGGTGCAGGTGTGAAAATTCTAAATGCTTCTTTGATGATTGCTTCGGTGTAAATTAAATCCGATAAACTTTCAAGATCGAGCCGCCGATCGCCCATTTTTTCAAAGAATGCGTCCAGCTCAACTCGAAGTCGCTTTAATACATCGGGATGATATGCCAAGTGATAAACGATAAAACTAAACATGTTGGCAGTCTATATTAAAATATATGAACAGATAATTAATTAATTAATTTAATTAGTTTTTATACACGTATAAAATTTTTTAATTTGTATTATTAAAAACGTACCGTATCAATTCCACCGACCATTGCTTCCCATAAAATGCCACGGATTATTTCGTCGTTCATGGGTTGTGTGTGTTCCTCATCGACCATTTTAATTTCACAAATATCACGATCCGTATTAGCGGTTATCATGGAGGTCAACATGTCAAATCGAAGTGGCTCGTTTCGAGGGGTATGTTCAATCTCCTTCCTTCTCTGTTTAATAATCTTATCAACGAAGTCATACAACCAGTCACGATTCTTTAAATGATATTTTGATGCATTGCTCAAGATTGGCAAATATTTTCGAACCAAAGGTGGGACGATTATGAAGAAATAAATTCCAACCATGAAAGTTTTAATGCTCTTAAAAAATCTCGAGGCGTCACGCAAATCATTCTTGGAAGGTACTTTTGGTTTCCTATTTTGTGATTCCAACAATTCATTGTAATGTGCTTCGATTGCATGAATTCTCTTCCCGGTTGTGAAATGAGTTATAGAGTCCGTCGTGAATCTATGACACCATTCTACGATGTCGGTTTCAAAAGAACCATCATTATTAGATCCATCTTCCCAAAAGCTCATCATTTCCTCAACTAGATTTTGGGTCCAAATGACGGCAGATTTTGAGAAACTAGGAGTAAGTAACGCTCGTGAAATGAAGTGTCGATTATATTTCCAAACATTTACATTATGATTTAACGCGATCCCTTTTCCCGCAATATTTAATTCTTCCAAACCGGGAAAGTATGGAATACGCCTCAGGTATTTTGAATTTAATGAATAGTCAAACATATTTTGCATGTATTCGAATTTACTCAACATGATGTACCTGTTTTGTCCGAAATAAATTTCGAACATGTCACCGTACTTTTTTCTCATACGTTCCGTATAATCAACGAAATCATCGAAACCTTTATCCAGGATATTACCAATGATGGGTAAAGGGACTGGACCAGGTAATGGATTCTCACGTGTGAAATAACTAAAATAAAAGTAACTTGTGTATATGATGCATAATGTTAAAAAAATTAACATTAAATCATATATTCCTATTGAAGAGAAGATTGTGCTGATAAGTCCCATTTTTTTTTTTTTTTTTTTTTTTTTTTTTTTTTGAAAAATGCTATCTTTCTTTCTACAAAAAGGTTATTTATATGAAATCGAATCACCTGATTTTTTTAAATGTTTGGTTATATCTTATCCTTTTATTCTTATTCCTCGTATTAATTAAATCTTAGGAAAATCCAAAAAGATGCACATGATAGAGATCAGCTAAATGGAAATTAACTTCTCTTTCTATTTATTTTGAGGTTGATCTCACCAGATATACTTGGTTTTGTGGATTCTATTCCATTGTATTTACTTTATTTATTTATTCTTTTTTATCAATTTTTTTTTCTTTTGGAAAAATTACTCGGTTATTTGATCGTCGATAATATCCTTATAAAAACAAAAAACAAAACCGTCCATAACTCAAAAAAATTGAGAAATGGGAGATAAGCTATTAAAATCACGTTACGGATTATATGACCTACTATGTTCGTAACTCGATTTTAATAGCAAACTTCCCAAATGAAACTTTCAAAATCTACGAAAAATTCTTCGAATTCTAACTCCCAATTCTAATTTAACTCTAATTCTAATTTAATGTCCAACTTTAAACCTCTATTTTAATCCTGACCTCACTTTAACCAATATAATTTACTATGTGATTAGGATTTGTAAAAGCATTACTTATCATGAATTATAATATTTACAAAACTACAAAAAAGGTAAAAGAAATTGCATGCATTAATTATATAATTCATATTTAAACTTTTTTAATCATTTAAAATAGTGACTTAAAATTAGTAACTTGGAATCTGTAGGATGATGAAACGAAGTTCGTGCATCAAATCATAAATAGTATGATTTTGCTATCATTCGACGCGGATCGTTATGAGCTGTGTTTCATCATCATTACTGTTAAGTTTATTAACAACTTTAAAAAAAAATGCGAACCTCAAAATCGTGATTAATAAATAAAATGACTTTTATAGAATTTTGATACTTGAAAATTTAACTAATTGACTATCTTATGATTCAAGTATTGACCATAAATAAAAATTTTTCAAAAAGAATCGATTTTAGTCGAATGATCTTCGAGTTGTCTGAAATTGAGATTCCAACTTCAGGCAACTCATAACAATATGCCAATTTTTTTTTTTTTTTTTTACAATTTCGTAACTTTACACTTTATATTTCAGACTTTTAGCTTTTAGCTGAATTATAATCTAATTACGCTCGGCATTTATTTATTAAATTTTGTAGTATTAAATTCCAATTTTTTTTTTTTTTTTTTTTTTAAGGATTATTTTTCTTTTCTTTTTTTTTTTTAGGATTTTTGATCACATTCGGACTGCTGCTTAATGTATGTTTTTCTTTTTCTTTCTTTTTTTTCAATTTTTTTTTTTTTATTTAATTTTTTAGTTTTATTTATTTCTATTTATTTTTATGACCGCATCAATTTCATTTTCATCTATTTTTTTTTAAAAACATTCACTTTATTTTTTAATTCTTTTAAATAGTAGAAAGAAAATAGAAAAGGAACTCCTACTTAATGATTACCTGTATAATTATTCAATTTTGAAGCTGAGAGACGAATTTAAAATAAAATTACTTAAAATTTTTATAAATATAGAGAAAAGGAAACGTTAATTTTTTATTATAATAGAGAAGTAAAGAAAATAAATAAAAGAAAGTTAAAAATCATTTAAAATAAATTTCTTATGTACAGTACATGCAGATATCCTTCATGTTCCTTTTATTTTAATTGTCTGAAACATGAGGATAATCAATTACTACGACAAAGCTAGGGATGGTAACGGTCGGTCCGTGGTCGGTCAACGGTCGGTCAAAGGCCTTTGACCGTCCGATATCGGTCACGGATATGACCGGTCATGACCGGTCATGACCCGTGACCATTAGCATCCCTAGTTTAGAGAGTGTTATTTTTAAACATAATAAATCTTTTTATGTCAAGATACGATCATATAAAAATTTTACTTATTTTCTTTATCATTACTAATTGTAACTGAAATACCTATAATGAAAAAGAAAATAAAAATTATTGAACATAAAGTATTGGGAAAAAATGACTTATTATGGCTAGTTGCACTTAAAGCTCATAATAAATCCCTCTGTTCTGACGTAATTGTAACATGTTAATATTTGTGTAAGGCAGATAAAAATGGTTTATAAAATGTCCTTTTTCAATTAATTGGAATATTCGAGTTACGATTGTAATTTACGTTGTCATGTGATTTTGGTATGATGTTCAAATAATAAAGAAGCTTTTTCGTTGTTGCAGATAATTTTCCTTGAGTTTTCTGAATACAAGGCATTTTGTATGTTTTTATTGTTTAATATCTTCCCAAATTATTGCTGTAACCATGATCTTAGGAAAGAAGCGGTGCTTTAAAAGACTTTTATTGTATTATGAACTTTCGAAAAAACCAACATTATAAGATGAAGTTCAGTCCGATCGCGATATTTTGTTGAAATCGATCACGTTGCAAAACAACGTTCGATCCTGTTGCAAGTCGTCGTGTTATTATCATGTCGATCTCCGCAGTACGTGACCGCAGCGTAGTAATTCTTTTCATAGTGAATTCATTGCTAATCGACTGTTATTCGTTTGGACAATTTTTTTGTCATATTTAAGCATGATATTGCATAATATAAATTAGGATATTTTTATGAAAAAAATATTGGAATTAAAGAAGATTTAAAAATGGTATTTTATTGGTATCATAAATCAGCAGAAAATAAAAATAAAGCTGCTCAATATAATTTAATTAAATGTTATATACATGGAATAGAAATTAATAAAGATTAAGAAAAAGCATATAAATGGCATCAAAGATTAGTAAAAAATGAAAATCAATTTGAAAGGAGTTTTGGAAGATATAAAGCTAATGGTCAAAATATTAATTAAAATATTAATGCAATTGAATTTATTAATAAAACTTTAAATAATCAAGTTAAATTTATATTTTTTAATAAGTTTACTAATTTAGAGTTACTTGATAAAGAAGGTTTTAGAAGTATTATAAAAGCAACTTGGTTAAAACTGGTAATTTAATTGTATTTAAAGATTGATAAATACAAATGCTTTCAAACAAGATGCATTTATTATGAATTAAAAATTCATTTATATCTTAATTATTATAATCAAATTATATATTGTTTAAGCATTAGTCAAGGTAAATATTAATTATTTTATTTATTTATTTTTAAAAAATAATGCTTATTAATTTTTTTAATTATAGATCCAAATCTTGTAATGCAATATGCTAATGTTAGCGATCTTCAAAATTATCTTAAAAATAATTTTAATAATTTAACTTAGTATGATAAGAAAAAGTTAGCAATTCAAATTGCCATTGGGTTAAATTACTTACATAATGAAGAGGTTTTGTATAAAGATTTAGTAAATTGTTTTTTTTATTATATTAAAATAAATAAATTAATAAATAATTTTATTTTAAATTATATAATCTAATTTAGCATTCCAAGAATATACTTATTCACAACAATAATGCTAAAATTTCTGATTTTGGTATTTCAAAAATTGGAAATAATTCTACTACACATATTGGTCTTTATGGTAAATTTGCTTATATAGAACCACAAATACTTTGTAATCATAATTTTCAGTATATTAAGCCTTCAGATATTTATAGTTATAGTGTATTAATGTGGGAAATTTCTATTGGATATCCTCCGTTTAGAGATCTTAATGGTGCAACAATTTGTGCTATTATTAGTAATAAAACTCGTGAAAAAACTATACCAGATACTTCTAAGGATTATGAAATACTTTATAAAAAATGAACCTGAGCAAAAATCAACTATAACAGAAATATTAGAAGAATACTCAAAGATGAGCTTTATAAATAAACCGATTAAAAGTATGTTTAAAGCATTAATAATTAAACTTTTTATAAGTTTATGATTTTATACTAATTTATTAATTTAATAAAATGAAGTTAACAGAAATTTTTTTGAATTGGTCAATAACAAGTTAAATAATAAAATTAAAGTCATACATTTTGATGAGTTAATTGATTTAAAACCACTTATGAAGGCGGTTTTGGAATCATCATAAAAGCAACTTGGTCAAAAACAAATGATTATACTGTTTGTAAAAAATTAACTAATACAAGTATATTGAAATGTAATGAAGATATATTAAGCGCATTTATTCATGAGTTAAAAATACATTTGCACCTTAATTATAGTAATCGTATTATACGTTCTTGGGTATTAGTCAAGGTAATTTAATAAGTTTAATTATTTGTAATTACTAATTAAAATTTGTTTGTAGATCCAAGCACAAATGAACTTTATTCTGTAATGGAATATGCAAATGGTGGTAATCTTCAAAGTTATCTTGAGAATAATTTCGAAACGTTAACTTGGAAAGATAAAAAAAAATTAGCTTTTCAAATTGCAGATTTAAATTATTTTCATAACGAGGATGTTTTACACAGAGATCTTGTAAATATTGCATTTAATTATTTTATTTGGTAAATGCTATGCAAATTATTAATGATTTACTCTAATTTAGCACTCTAAGAATATAGTAATTCATGAAGATAATGCCAAAATTACAGATTTTGGAATTTCAAAAATTGAAAATAATTCCACAATTCATATTGGACTTCTTGGTGACTTCGCCTATATGGAACCACAAATACTTGCCGATAAAAATTTTCAATATGTTAGGCCTTCAGATGTTATAGTTTTGGTGTTTTGATGTGGGAAATTTCTAGTGGACATCCTTCATTTAAAGATAAGTTTGATAATAATCAAGACCTTATTATTGCTATTACTTGTCAAACTCGTGAGACTATTATTGCGGACACGCCCGAGGATTACGAAAAACTTTATAAAAATTGTTGGAAACATATACCTGAGGAAAGACCAATTATTAAAGAAGTATTGAAAATTTTTTTGAAGATGGGATTTGGAAGAAAGATTGATGATGAAGATGAAGTAGCCAAAAGTAAATACTTGTAATATACTTTTTTTTTATTTTATAATTTATATTATTTTTATTAAATTATTTTCAATCTATAAATATAGACATAATTACAGAACATATTAACGCTAATAATTCAGATCCTAATTCACAAGTTGGCGATTCTATCCAAATTAATAATGATGAATTAGATGGTAAGGAGTCTATTTAAATTTTTTGATTGTATAATTAAAAAGCTTATTAATTTAAATTTTAATCATTTAATTGTAGTAAAGAATTATGAATAAGATTAGAACACTTTTTATTTATTTATTTATTGCTTTTTATTTCTTAATTTTAAACGAACATCGTATGTTTAGAAAAGTTATTAATAGTAAAGGCAGTTTTAATCTCTTAAGTAAAGATTTTTAAATAAAATATAATATATATAATAAAAAGGTGGTATTTTGTTTTATATTTGAATTCTACAATAAATGTTGAATATGTTTCTCGGATCTGAAAGTGTTACGAAAGACAACTATATTTATTTGCATAATTAAATTCGGATATTTGATTAATTATGATACTAATTGTTCACTTATTTTCTGTATCGTACTATCAATTTACTATCAATTAGAATTGTAATTTACAAAAGATAGATAATTCAACCATTTCTTACGTAATTAGTAATGTCATTGTAAGTGATAAATGTTGTTATATTTATGTATGAATCATAAATAAGCTTTAAATAGTTTGTATGCGTTAAGGTCCGAATTGATACCCAAACACGAATTTCGTTTGGGATGTGCTTTTGTTCCAAACATGAAATTGTCCCTTGAGATATCCTTAATGTCCACATCGAACCCCGTCTTTAAGGACCAATTTTAAATGCACTAATGAACACATTAATTAGGAAATTAAATACCTTCTAGAAATATTGGTAAATATCTACCATTCAAACGTTTGAAGTGGACATTTTCGATATCCCAAATTGACAATTTGAGAAAATATTGGATTAGGCGTTGGAATTGATTTAAAAATTTATCAATCGAGTTTATTTATAACGCGCGGACAATCACCAAAAAAAGAAATTTAAATGTTATGCCAAGCAAATATTATTCATAAAAAAAACATTTACATTTTATGATACTATACTTTAAGCGCAGGTGATTCTAATACATTAAAATAAGGTTGAACAAATGCATTCACGCTATTATTGCGTACTAATCGTGTAACGCTAGCTAAAAGTTAAACAGTTTATACTTTAAATAGTGTATAAATCAATTCTTTTTGATATGTTTAAATCAGAGCAAAGATTACTAAAAAAAAAAATATTTTATTTATTGCTTCATTTGGTCATATTATTGATTTTTCTTAAAAAAAAAAATAAAGGTTACAACTGAAGAAAAATTTGAGATATTGCTTTTGCCTTCGAGTAATAGATATCATTTCGTTTTGCGCGTCTGGTATGAAAGTGTTGGAAATGATTCTTTAATTCGGATCTTCTAAATGAAAATTCTTGGACAAGTTGACATTCGAAGCGGACAAATTTTATTCAATTAATTATTTCTTATTTTGAATTTTATTATTCATATTTTTTCCATGTATTTATTTTATTGACAAGAGCTTATAATACTAGCGCCGAAGGACCATCACCAGTGTTGACCTTTTGGACTAATGGACTTTTGGACCATTGGACTATTGGACTACTGGACTTAGTCCATTCCAATTCCATTAAATTTGGACTTTGGACTATAGACTTCGTCCAACAGCCATAAATTTATATTTAATTTTAGCAATTATTATGTAAATCATTTTATTGATATTTATTAGAATTTTTTAAATTAATCGTTCTAGTTGAACGATTTTATTATTGTCCAAAATTTTTAAGTTAGGCTAGCATTATAAATTTAGCCAGAATTATAATATATAAAATTATAATTTGGCCAAAATTATATAATCAGAGTCCATTTGAATTGGAATTGGACTGGACATCTCCATTAGGTCCAAAGTCCAATAGCCCATTATTAGGAATTGAACAAGGTCCAATTCCAACATTGACCATCACAATATTAATCTTTTTGTTATTTATTTAATAATTTTGGAATTAGGTAACACAGCGAGTCCTTTTACAAAACAAAAATTAAAAAAGAATTACCAGGATAAAAAAATTCTCAAAAACAATTTTTATGAAAAAATGAAAGATCCAAACTTCAGAATACTCACACGAATAATAAACTCTTACAACATTCAAGCAGCAGACGAATAAAAGCATTCCAACCCGTAAGACCCCTTGCCACAGGTAAAGAAAAAGCTTTATAAGAAAAAAAAAATCGTTTTATTTATCGTTGCTTGAAAATATACTTTGCTTAAGAAACCTCTCCTTACGTTAACGTTAATATTTTTTGTGGCAAAGCAAATGACGTTGCATCCTAAACATTTCCACTAAATCATAAAACAATAAGAGTTTTCATTTTTTGTTTTTGTCCGCATTGTCAAGCAAAAAAGCAAGCTTTCATCAAGCTATTTTAAATTTACAAAAAATTAAAAAGTTGTTACTCTTGCACAATAACAAAAACATTAATTAAAAAATTCATTGATTAAATTTTCGCTTCATAATTCCATAAATTGTGGGGAATAAATGTCCCTACAGCTAAAATATCAGAATAGTGCACAAAAATTCGAAAAGTGGATCTTGGATATAGGCATGGAAAAGTTAACCGTCTATTACGTCTACATTCTACGGAATTATGAAATCGATCAGAGGTGAATGATTAAATCGATCCCTGATCGTTTCAGCAAATCTTTGAGGTCAATATTCAGACCTAGAATTGAACAGGTCTATAGTTTTAATATTGTCATCGTTATGATAGATTTAGCCAATAGGATTGTACCGAAAGATATCATGTGATGTTGCGTCATAACGGCTTTAAATCACCCCTTTTTACTTGAAAAAAAATTTACTTCTTCTTCTTGGATTTGATGACATTCCATTGGCACAATAAAATCCTGTTTGTTCCAAAATAGTGTTAAGAGTCCTTTCCTATAATTAATTATGGCTTGGGTCACGGACCGGAAGCTTCAACATCGAAGGTGTATTTTTTCTTCCCTTTTTATGAAAAGATTTTTCTTCCGTTCTATGGTACGAATTTAATGGGAAATATTGATAGATGAAGTAGATTTTACAGAAGTTTGTAAATTTCGAAATTGTAATATACCAGATGTGAATACACAAAGTCTTTGGACAAATATTACACTACGACTGCACCAATAACGTGATAATACTTTAATGGGAGGATACTTTCCCAAATTTACACCTATCTTTATTTGACCGACTCAATATATAATAATATATAATATTCTTAAAATTGTTTGAACATCATCATAAATTCTCCCAAATCCCTGGAAATTAAAAGTTCGAATGCCAAAATTGGGGTTAAATTGCATTCAATTACATTTTCTCATTTTCGATTTTTTCTTATTATTCATTTAATTCTAGTTTTTAATGACAAACGTAAACCACTTATCGGCATAGAATGGATTCTGTGGAAGAAAATGGGACAAACTTTCTTGAGAGTTCATGACTATATTACTAGAGTACGCATCAGCTATACACAATCTATCGCTATCTAATTGTGAAAATGGTTAGCAAAAATAATTCAAATAAGATATTTATTAAATTTGGATTACAAAATAAAAAATAAATCGAATTATTAACTGTAACTCGTTTTATATTATTAGCGAAGAGAGAGAGTCATAACGTGGTTTATTAAATAATTACATAATTATTTATAAATTTTCTTTATTATTTAAGATCACGATGCTTGCACTTAGCCAGCTATGTATTAATCTATAATTGTTTCTCCCGGACATCCCGTAGAGGTGTAAAGGCAACATCCTTGACGTAATGGTTACAAGCATAAATAAGGAAGGAAATCCCCTAATACCGAGAAACAAAAAAACAGAGCAAGCAATATAAAATGTATCTTTTTAATCCCAAAATAACTCGGTATAATGAACTTTAAAGCAAAGCTTCAAAGACCACTGGTCCATCATTACCGCTTTGACAATTTCTTCACAGGAAAATAAAGCTGAATAGACTGGAAACCAGGTTATTTGCTATAGGCCAAACTCCTAATTCTTCTCTTTATCTTCGGTGTACCAAAGAACGAACTCAGTATCTTCAGTTAAACAGTCATTTTAAGTTTTATACTTGAATAAAATACAAAAAAAAGGAAATAAAATAGCAAATATACCTTCGGTGTTGAAGTTTCCGAAATAAGAGAAGCATTAGTCGTAAACTAATGTGTCAACATTAGTACTTACAATGAGCTAATTTGATTATCAACAACAGAATTACATCACATCATTATAAAATGTAGTCCTACAATTTAAGAAAAGAAACACTAACCACGAGAAATTGAATAAGATTACAAAACGTCTCTGTAAATATGCTTACAGTGTTGGAATAGACCATAAAGATGGCATAAACATTATTTTAAAAAAATGCATTCCGTAAGAGAAGTGGTAATACAATATGTAATACTCTAGAAACAATATCTTCCCCAGTTTCGAAAACACTTATTTCACCCCACGTGATTTTTAGCCGGGATAATATCTGACATTGCGAAAATGAAGCCTGAAAATAAAAAATAATAGTAATTATAAGTACAAACAAAATAAATAAAGTAATATAAATATACACGAACTGAATAAAAAAAAGATTATAAATGAAATACCTTTTCATTCTATTCTGCTTGGGACAAAGTCCCTACATTTTTTTATAAGTTGTGCGATTATCACCGAAGTAAAAAAAAACAAAATCAATATCACATGAGGCCTATTGGCTTTCATCATCGAATACAATCAAATACATCAGGTAAATAATATTAGGCCAAATTAAGAATTCAATTAACATATTTGGAAATGAAAAGCAAGCATTTGAATAAGACGAAAACATTTTTTTTTTTTTATAACGCATTGAAAGTTTGCGGTTAACCTTTTTTTCCTTTATAAAAAACAAAGAAGCGGACAAGTTTTGAGCACATCTTATCTTTCTCATCGTACCTTATACAAAATTATGACCAAGTTACATGTTCTTTTCTTTTTCGTATTACAAAAAAATTCTCATAATAAACCACGCCCACCTTGAATAAACTATCAGGGTCTTATCTTCTTTCAGCGAGAGACTATCTTCTAAAAAGCTTTGCTCCTGCCGTAGCTGATATTTGGATTTCAAATCTTAACCTGCTGGTAAGCTCATTATTCTTTATTAATGTACCCTATCATTATCGACTATAGTCTTCCTCTCGTCATCCCGTGTAAAATTTCTCCTTGATATTTACTTCTAAGCGTAACTGATATTCCGATCTATTGCATCTATTACCTTTTTTTTTACTATTTTTACTTAGATTCTATAACTAATTTCTTTTCACTTCTTTTTCTAGAATTTATTTTTAAACGATGAAGATACTTGGAGACGAACTTTTATTTCGTGTTCTGATTTCATACTTCCTTTTTTTCACGATAATCAACAACTCATATTGACAAGACAAAAAAATTTAAAAAAAAATATGTGCTGTATTAGTGATAAACCTTATTAATTTTTAATTTTATTAGTAGAAGTAGACAAAATATGTGGAAGTGAAAAAATACGGTATACATTCTTTTGATTTTCGTAACTTTACCATTTTTTTTTTAATTTTCTTTTCATCAAGATGGGGGGGACCGACTTTAATTGTCTACAATTGAAAAGGGCCGGTACAACTGCTCGTGAATGGGTAAGGGTCTGCGATTTTCTGAAAAAGGAATTGCTATGCCCTTCCCTTATGTTATTCAAAAACTGTTTGGGTGCTCACGCAACCCGAGCCCTGTTAGATATTCCTCATCTTTGTAGCATAGTTCATAATCGACCGAGCTGTATTGGAGACTCTCATCTTTGGAACGCAGTCGATAATCGATAGATATTGTAAATTACCTTTCTGATCTTTTTAGTTTTGTCATATGAGTTGTATAATTGTAATCGTATAGTTAAATTAAATAAAGTTTATCATGATTATTTAAAAAAAAATGTTTGTAATAAATTAAATAATATAAATAAATTTAATACAGGTTTTAATATTTGTTATCTGTATTTAATAATTAAATTATTTTCTAATATTGCACTCTAAAACGTTCTTACATAGAAAATTCAGTCATTTTATTTATCGAATTCACAATAATAATTATAATAATAGATAAATATTAAATTCTGCTCCCGGCAAATTTTCATAAGCCGCAACTATATAAATAATAACTAAGCCACTCAAATCACGTGTATATTTTGGATTATTCTAATATTTTGACGAGTCAATATCCATATATATTAAATTTTCTTCGTCTTATGTTATCTTTAAAATATTATTGAATCTAGTTTTAATATGAATGAAAGTATACGCAATCGTACCTCTAATTATGAAAATTACAAACAAAAAAGAAGACGATGAGAATTCATAACGGTAAGCCTGTATTTCAATTTTCATCTGAAGGAGGATAACTGGGTGCGTCTTCAGGATTCCTGTGAGCTTTGGATACTTGATTGCTTAATTCTTGAACAAACTGTTGAATGTTTTTTCATCAACTTTGTTATTAGCTTAATTTCAAACTTATATTGTTGAAAACGGCAATATTAGGGTTAACATTAAAAAAAGAGAAGAAATTTTTGGTAAATTTTCTAATTCTTTTTAACGGATTCCATAGATATTATTTATCTTTTAACTCATCATATTTAACCTGTCAGGCGGCTAATCCCATTATCATATAGTGAAATTTTCTATGATTTCTATCTAAATACTGGCAAAACGTTTGCATCCTAATGAGAAATCTTTTTTAATAAATCTATACTTTCTCAGAGGTTTTTTCTTTTATATGATTTTAACTAATCATATTTGCTAGGCTTCTTCCAAGTGAGCGGCTAATCCTCAAAATATTTAGTGAAATTTCTTGCGACATTTGTCAAAATACTAGACACCCAACTTCAAACAACTGGCGCAATATATAAAAACCTATGATTAGTTTAGTTACAGGACAAGAATACCATGAGGCTAGTTAGATATATATCAATTCATTTAATAAGAATTTAAAATAATCAAAAAACCTCTCATACATGTAGCTGGGATCCTCTAAACTAAAAAGATATAGACCGTACAATTGCTTTACGTGAAATTACTATTATCAAATCTTTAATTCTTAATTGCCTTTTAATCATGTGGTAATTACTTAATTAGAAGTTCTTTTCACGCGAAAAGAATTACAATAATGGCGAGAAGGATTCGCGAGGTTTGCTTTTGGATAAAAGACAAGTCTAAAAAGATCTGGAATACCCAAGTCATTTTATTTGTAATATGTTTGAATAACGCTTCTTCTTATTGTAATTTTGGTTTTTTATGTACCCGACTTCTAATGGAATCATAGCACTTTTAAAATTTTTGAATTAGTGTATCATAAAAGTAAATAAATAAATATTTTTTAATTTAAAAAATTCTGACGTTTTTTTTATGATTTCCTTAAAAAATCTATACCCAAAGACATATCAATTGTGTATGTGTTACTATATTTGTTCTTACATCCACTCTAAATAATGTACTGGCCAAAAATTTACATAAAAGATTTATGATTTTTGTATAATCATTTCTTATTAATCAATAAAAGGAATGTTGCCGTTGATTGAATTTGTCAATTACTTTTCTTATACTTCGTGTATCTATTAAAAATATCAAGGTTAAATATTATAAATAAATAAATAATCTGTCAAAATCCTGTCCCAACAATATTGTGATCACAATAACAAACAAAATCCTCGATTTCAATTTTATAATCTAACGTTAGTTCAAAAGATGCTTTGATATCTCTTTGTGCAAAAAAAATATTTTTGCCATCTCTTGTTACAAATAAACTATAAATATAGCTATAATTAATACAAATCACTATATGCGAAACTCAAACATGCTCCATTACGAATTCACCTTCTTTAATGAATGGAACGTTCTAACACCCCACCCCTTTTCTTTAGTTTTAAAGATTTAAAATATAAAAAGAAGACATCTTGTCATAATATAAGCTTAATTGGATAAAGAGTTTTCGTTTTGTCGTAATGATCGAAATCGCCTGAAATTTCTATGGTGTCTTTTTGCTCCATTGTATAACCCGATTCGGACAACTCTAGTCATAATTACATCGAAAATTCCATTCATAGGTTGCACTTTGTGTCTAATCCATCTTTCTCAAATGGAAATACTTTCTCCTAATCAAAGATGAAAGTAAAATTTTAAAAATTGATAACCGATTCAGATTATAAATAAATATCGTAATACCATGAGTTTTCTCATCGATCAACATTACATCTATTTTCTACAAATCAATTTTAGAATTATATTATATTCCAAGAACTATTTCAAAATCGAAATTGCAATAATCTTCAAATCTTTTATCAACATTTTTGAATGAATTTGAACCCTTTTAACTTACTTATTCTGATAATTTTACTCAAAGATAAATTTGGCATAGTGTAAAATAATCTATGGAACATTGTTTTAAATGATTCGTATTACAACTGCAGTATAATCACATGACTAAGAGTATGTTACAAATTTGCCCATTAAATAATCTATTTCTTATGACGAGAAACTATTTGGACGACTCTTTTCCGATGAAGTAAGATAATTTGAATTTATACAAGCTGGAAGTATTCTAAAAGAATTCTTTGTACATGTACTATACAATCATTAATTCTAGGAGCCAGGTCAACATGAACGGAATTGTAAATCAATTACTGAAACTTTTGGATTGAATATGCTGATGTATTTATATACAATTTTAAATGTAAGAATTGAATAAAATGAAGTAATAATGACAAAAATATTTATCAAATTAATAAAATCAGAAATCAAAAATAAAAATGATAAACGATGTTACATATGCGAAATTAAAACGGTAAAGGAGAAATGGTCCACTCTAGATGTTGATAACTAACTTGTCTCACTGGATCTTTAAGAATTGAGATACTTCACGAATTAAATCCACACATTTGATGTAATCAGATTCTTTTGAATAAATTTTCGGAATCAAATTTCCAATAAAGCTTTTTAAAAGTATAAATAGATATCATCTTCGCCATAGACGTAACTTATTTTTATTCTGTACAAAAGTCATTGATTCATTATTGCAAGCTTGATTGATGGGGAAGTAAAATATTATTATGTTATGGTCCTAGAAATATGTCACATTTCTTTACCGTGGCAAATTTTTGCTTATTAATACAGTTGCCAATAATTGCTTAGTATTGCTTATCGTAATATCGTTATAAATGAAAATCATATAAGACTCAAAAATCGTAACTGAAAATTATCAAACTAACTTCTCTTAAATATGCCATCGGAAAAAGATTTGTTAATTAAACCTGGGTGGACTCGCTTTGAAAGTAATAAAGAGCCTGAATCAGTAGAATTTCCACG